>OX244285.1:10584395-10867099 GCA_945867215.1 Epinotia demarniana
CATGTATTATTGTAATGATAAACTACAATTCTATTATTAACCTCGCTAGCATCCTACTGATTGCCTAATCAATTTAGATAAAAACGAACAAATGCATTTATCTATTAACCTGTTTGCATTAGGTGCATGTGCAGTCGGTAGTGTTGTCATTCGTAATTTAGCACTTGGCTGAACCACAAAATAGTAAAGGAATTTAAAGTTACGTCAGGCGCGTGACACTTCATTATTTACGTTCATCGCTACAAGTACATGCCGGTTCCCCAACGTTGGGGAACCAATCGACGACAACGTCAGAGGGCCATAAATCTTAATGTTTTGGCTGAGAAAAAAGCGCCTTTTGAAAGAAGAAGTGTCCCTTCTGTACTTGTACTATTATCTATTCTGTGCTTACGTGAGACATGTTGATATAATATTAATAACTAGCTTCCGCCCGCGACTTCGTCTTCGTGGCCCTGGATAAAATCTTTCGTATATTTTAAGCCAGACTATAAACTATCTTTGTGCTAAATTTCATCCAAATCGGTTGAGCCGTTTAGGCGTGATTGAGTAAAAAACATCCAAACTTTCGCATATATGATATAAAAAATATTACTAGCTTCCGCCCGCGACTTCGTCTGCGTGGACCCGGGATAAAAACTATCCTATATTTTAATCCGGACTATAAACTATCTTCGTGCGAAATTCCATCGAAATCGGTTGAGCCGTTTAAGCGTGTTTGAGTATCATCGAAACATACATACATCCAAATTTTCGCATTTATAATATCAGTAGGATTACTCACTACGGGCGACATGTTTCGAACTCTTCGGAAGTTCTTTACTCCAGCGCAAGATTGCCTTCCCCTGCCCCGTCGGCGCGTGCGTCACCGGAGCGCGGGCAGTGATTCAAGCGACACTGCCGCAATAACATCTAAATAAGAGATAAGTTCGCCTTTGTACCAATTTAACCTATTCTCTCTGTATTTTTACCCGTTTTATAAATATTAAAAAAACAGCTTCGGCCGCCTACGAAACCAACGCCACGTAGCCAGTTACGTTTGAAGAATTAATTAACTTACTACGAAACTAGTTAAGTACAAATAATACTTTTTCCTTGTTGGAAACCTGTTACGATCGCAAAACACTAGGTAGGTTAGGTTCGTTAGGCAGCTTCAGATGCCCGAAGGGCAAACACACCAGAAATAGGAGCCCCGCGGAGCGGGTATCCGTCGAAACTGTGCAAATACGAAAAAAAATGTCGTAACTATTTTCGTAGGAAGAAAAAAGCCTCTTTGTACGCAACTAGTTTCGTAGCAAGAAAAACAATCCTTCACACGTAACCGGTTACGTTAATACGTAGCATGGTTTCGTCGGCGGCCGAAGGGAAAAATACATATTTAAGTCTCTAAAAGTGTTTCAGTTGATACTTCTTGGCATTAAGGCACAGCTCTTTAGAGCCACCCGGCGCCCGACCCGCACCGCCTCGTCTCGTAAATGTACTAACTACGGAGCACTAACTTGATGCAGTGAGCGCATGCCCGTACAAATCCATATAAAGAATACTAACCGCTCGAGGTGAGGCGGTGCGGGTCGGGCGCTGTGTGGCTCTAATGGGCTGTGACCTTTAAGCAAAATGACACGGGATTGTCACCCTACTATCCTTATTCAATATTTTATCTCCTTTGACCTATTTAATTGTAATAATTATTTATTCGCACTTAAAGTATCACAAAACCTATATTAATTGTCATAGTAAATTGGAATAAACAAACATGTATAGTTTGCCGATAAGCGCCACATACCTACTTTAATTCAAATACGAAAACATATAGAAGCTTGTACTTACCTATGTTGTTTGACAAATAAAATCTTTGCTACCAAATTGACAATAAGTTTCTGTCAAAAATTTCATTTTTAACCCCCGACGCAAAGAGAGGGGTGTTATATATAAGACTTAAAAGTTTGACATGTCTGTGTATCTGTCTGTGGTATCGTAGCTCCCAAACGGATGGATCGATTTGAATGCGGTTTTTTTGGTGTCATAGATAATTTTATCTCGAGTGTTCTTAGCCATGTTTCATGAAAATCTGTTCAGCCGTTTTTGAGATATTGGACTTAGAAATGAAAATGTCGGGGGTTTCTCAACTTTTCTAGGTTTGTAGTTATTGATACAGCTTTCGTTGCTACACGGTTTTTTTGCCAAGTCACCATCATCATATCCTTGATGCAGTGGCGTGCACAGAGATTTGAGACTAGGTAGGCAAAAAAAGATCTACTTACTAACTTACCAAGTTAAGTACCTACCAAAAATGTGTTATGGGCGCAACCCGTAAGCCAATAATACGAATCATATTGTTTCGGATTGAATTTGCGATTTACTTTCGGTATCAGCGTTATTCGCCCCATTCGTTTTTCGTTCAATTCGTATGTCGTGTCATTCTGGATTCGTCACACATTCTTTATTCGTCTTGTTCGCTGTATGTCTTAATCTTCCTAAGTATAATTCTGTAACAGTACTTCTAAGTACAAATACAGTAAACGCATAAAAGAATAGTCTCGTATTTGCACTACATTACCATAAAAATGCTACTTTTTAAAATAGTCATGTAATTATCGCATCGGAACTATTCGGAAACCTTCGGGCGTCATCGTTTCGGATTGCCACGAAAGACGCAAGACACTGTCTTTATGCGTGTAATTGTGTGCGTTACTTGTATCATTGTGTGCTCGTATTTATAGGAAGACCCACTACAGTGTAACCGCGTAACTACGACTCACGGAGATGCACACATAGAAAGGTTTAGACGGAAATGTTTTCTGTCTTTGCCGTGCAAGGCACGCAGCGGCGCTAGTGCCGCGTGGTGGAAACTTCGTCGCGATACCATAGATGATGACTCTTGAGTCTATCGATGACAATGATCAACCAGTAGATGGAGTGCTTATTAATTTTTAGAATAATGGATTACTGATAAGTGATATTAAGACCAATGTTTAAATTAAGTAGTTTAAAAGGATAGGTATCAGAATTATAGTAGGGTAGGCAGTGTCTTTTTGTCTTTATGAAGTGCACGCCACTGCCTTGATGAGCCCAAGCACAACTTGTTTATTTTGTGTAGTTAAGGAATTCCTGTGGCCACCTTCCCCCCTATTCTTTAACTTGTTTTAAGCTGACTTCAACGCTCACCAACAATTCCCACAAATATATCTTGACACCTCAATGCGTACTAACTACGTATAGGTAGAGGTCTAGTTTCGTGACGTGTGAACGGCGGGGTGAGCCGCATTAGCGCGTAGCGAATAACAGCCCTTACGTCTTCATCATCGAATGAGGTGCGCTAGCGCAACTTACTGCCATTCCCGTTGCCCGCAACAGCGACTGCTGTCAGGCAATGCGATCTCGATCTCGCGCTTTCTCGAAATCACGTTATCTCGAGCGAAATTACAAGATTCAATCTCGGTGGTAGGAAATCTCGTGTGTTTTAATCTCGTTCGAGATCTCGATTATTTCAGTCGAGACTTAACTCTGCGGCTTTGTCCCCAGACTATGCAGTCTCGACAGGATACAAAAGTCTGAGAAAATAATCGCAAAACTGCCATCAACGCATCAGCGCCGTCTCGAAAAATACAAGTCGTACCTCGCCAAATTCAAGAAATGTCTCGACGTGAACAACAGCGTGGTACACCTAATCATTAAAGACGTGGACACTATGTTCGAAAACGTTGACCACACGACGACGGAAAACGGGACTAATGGGACGGAGAGTTTTGGTTGTAACTATAATAATTGCGAGATCAGCTCGCATAAGCAGCATAAGATGCAGCATGATGTTGATAAGGTGAGCTATATGTTGTTTATTCTTTTTAACTAGTCAGTATGGATGTTAAATGGGGGTTTATCCACTTAATAAAATAATCAGTGATGTATTTTCTCGAAAAAGGACGAAATAATCAGGATGTTGTATTTTCTCGAAAAAGGACGAAAAATGTAGTTATATGGAGAAAAAAGAACGCAAGAGGTTGTACAATCACAAAGTTATAAGTACCTAAAGTTTTAAGACAGAAATAGGGACAGAACATACTCCCTATGTTCCGTCCCTTTTCCGCAAAACGCACCTGGTCTTCATATGAAACGATTGTCATTTACTATGACGCTCGCATTGTGACGTCACTATCTGCGAGCGTTTTCTCTGAGCAATATTAAAACGGTTGTAGCTTCGTAATTTTTTGAGATATCTTAATCTCGTCACCGGGCATATTTTTTTGCCTTCTTTCTTTTGGAGTAATAATAATTTTCGAGTCTACACCCGTAATAATATTACGTATTTTCTTGACATTATTAATGGCATGGGTGTACATAGGTCTGATTTCCAGTTGTTCTACGGTCTGGCAGGTTCTTTTAAGTGAAAGACATGGAATCCTGAGACACCTAGAATCCTGGAGTGGGCACCAGACCGTTTTGGGCAGGGCACTGCCCCCGGCTTTTCCCCTTATTTACGCCCATGTATGATGCCATTGTAAATGTACTGCCACGAACTTAAATTTGGAACCCTCTTAAGGTTAATAGTGTCGTGAAACCAAAAAAACATTGTTGCAAAATGGGTCATAAATTAAAAAACGTAACCGTATCTGTAAAACTCTGATATGCAAAATAGCCTTCGAGGCCTCCTTACTAGCAATTTTGTGGTAATTTACAGTTTTTTTCTACTCTTTTTGTGTTTCTTCTGGTTCCAAAAGAGAGGTTGTCTTCAATGCTTTGTATTTATATATTGGATATCAAATATAAACGGGACGACAAATCCATCTAGCTGGCTCATTGTAAGATTTAGGTTCGCGTCTTTTCGGTGGACATTGCCAAAGTTAAGGGCTTTAAAGCCTAATTTTTGGTTTAACTCTGAATACGCATAAGCGACATCGTCTCTTCTATTATTCTATGCGATAAAAACATATTATATATAAACATAATCCCTTAACTATTGCCCACTGAAAAGACAATTTTTGTTTTACTGACTGACAATGACCCAGCTAGGTCTCATACCTGGAAAAATTCGTTGTTTCCGTATTTTCCTCTATCTTCGCCCGAGCAGAGCCCAGGTACTAGTATCATAATGTAAATAGCATGTTTAACCGTCGCATTTAAATATTTTTTTTAGGTAGTGTCAGTACTAAAAAATATAGTCCGCGACTGGAGCGAACTAGGAGCAGCGGAGCGCGACCAGTGCTATAAACCGATACTGGATGAAATGGAGGAGAGGTTTCCACTGGACGAATACAGGTGAGACACTAAATGGTACAGTATAGTCTGATATAGCAAGCATTACCGACTGTACTTTTCTGTATACCATCATCAACTACTCATGGAGACGATTCTAGCGAGCGCAAACTCAACGGGGTTACGTCGGTTAAGTACTGAATTCCCATGGCCACCTTCTGTCTCCATCATCTCGATGGTACCATAATATTGAATTGTCATGAAAACTATACTTATACCCAAAATTTCAACTCAATCGGTCACCGGGAAGTGTGTCGAATTTAATTTAGATTTGATGCCAAACATCTGACCCTGTATCATGGTCGGCCTTATCAAAGATAGGAGCGTCGTCTCGTTCTGTCGAGCGGTGTCAGCCGGTGACGGACGCTCTATCTTATCACTTATGGTGTGGTAAGGCCGACCATGATACGGGGTCGGGACAGGTGAAACTAAATAAAAGCTTGAAATAAAATGACGAGTTCGAGGATAATCATTGTAATGATGTTTTCAATGATTAGCAATTATTCTGTTTGACTTAAAGGTTAATTAGCAGAGAATGTGTTGTAACTTTTGTATATGTAACTTGCTATTGTCTTATAAATTTTAATAAATAAATGTTGTTTGCAGCGAGCGCAGCCGCGTGAAAGTACTAGTTCCGGGCGCGGGGCTGGGTCGCCTCGCCTGGGAAATCGCAGCGCGAGGCTACAGCTGCCAGGGCAATGAATTCTCACTGTTCATGCTGTTTGCGAGCAACTTCATACTGAACCGGTGCCCTGAGGTGAGTAGTGATAGATTGAAGATTGTTAAATTATCAGCCACCATATGGATCGGAACCACGCTCTGCTACCATGATAGATTTGGAAGATTTAAGGAGTTGAAATGAAATGTGAAAGTAAAGCACAAACGTATTCTTATATTGAAGTAAACGGACACATCACATATGGTTACTAAGACAATAACCTAATAAGAAGGCTGCGTTCTTAATGTCCAACAAGTAGACACTGTGGACAGGCCGTAGAATGTGGTTTTGAGTCTACCAGAAAACCAGTAGTTTGGTGTTGCTGACTGCGTCCTGTAGTGTGTGTGGAGACCCAAGGTGCTTTTTCCTACATAGACAAGTTGTGTCATGTGTGGCGTTCTCTACCACCGAGGCTGAGTATGTATTATCTAGTAACAATGGACTACAACTTTGTATTACTAGCTCGGTCGCCTCGCCTACAGCTGCCAGGGTAACTAGTTCTCTCTGTTCATACTGTTTGCGAGCAACTTCATACTGAACCGGTGCCCTGACTTGAGTAGACACTGAAGACAGGCCGTAGAAATGTGGTTTTGACGTCGAATTTAGTTGGTGAACAAATTGTGTTGCGTTCTCTACCACCGAGGCGGAGTATGTAGTAGTATTTATCTAGATGCAGTGGACTACATACTACATCCGAGTATCACTAGTGGCGGGTGCGGGCGTGGGCAAGGAGTTTTCGAGCAATTCCATACCTATTCAACCTGTGCCCCAGCCTACATAACTTAAAAAGTGTTTTTTTCTCAAACATACTCAGTAATTCGATATTGATACGAAATCGTAGACAAAAGTGATGTTGCTCATAAATTATGTTTGTTACAGGCAAACAAATTCACAGTCCACCCGTGGCTACACCAATACGTGAACAACGTGACCTGCGACCACCAGCTCCAGGGCGTCTCGTTCCCGGACGTGAAGCCTGGCGGAGACAACCAGCACTTCTCTATGACAGCCGGGGACTTTCTGAAGGTACTGTTCACACTATAAGCAGTTCACCGTCCACCCGTGGCTGCACCAATATGTGAACAACGTGACCTGCGACCAACAACTCCTGGGCGTCTCCGGAGACAACCACCACTTCTCTTCTCTGCGTAATTCGCCTCGCCTACACGGCTCCGGTCACACTAAGAGGGATGGCATAAAAGTTTCATTATATAAACAGCGTACACACTACCGCTGTTTCATCCGGTTGCCTCGCGATTTTTTTTTTACCACCCCTCCTTTATTTCCGAACCAGTCACAGTAGGCTCATTTCGGGTTGCACAGGGAAGTTCCACATCACTTCGGGAGCTCAAATACCGCGAGCCATCCGGTTGCCTCTCCGACATTGAATTACGCGTCATTGCTTTAACTATATCCTTGTATGATTGTCGACTTGACCGGCAATCGCTATTTTCCCGTGACAATACAGTAGCACCACAATCATAAGTTACATCGGTAATCTACGTTCACGCCGACGAGTACTGACAAGTACTCAGGTGTGTGACAGTGACAGGTGCTGTCGTGCTGTCCCGCTCATTGCACCAGACAAGATGGCGGGCGCCGGAGCTGCCGGCGTCGCGCGCAAAATGTTGGCCAATGGTCGTTGAGGATTTTACCCGCGCAAACGCGCTGCCTTATGATTGGTTGAAATGCTTTCCGCGCAAGTACATCGTTGTAACTTATATTTGCGGTACTACTGTAATGTACTGTTATTCGTCGCCAGGTATACACGGAAGCCGAACAGTGGAACTGCGTGGCTTCATGTTTCTTCATTGACTGCGCGGCCAACGTGATTGAGTTCGTGGAGCGGATATACGCCATTTTGGAACCGGGCGGATACTGGCTCAATCTAGGCCCGTTGCTATACCACTACAGGTATTATTATTATTATTTATTTATCACTAGCTTCTGCCCGCGACTCCGTCCGCGTGGAACTCGTTTATATCGCAGCTCCATACAAACTTTCACCCCCCCCCCATTTCACCCCCTTAGGGGAGGAGAGTTGCGGGGATAAAAACTATCCTATGTCCTTCCCCGGGACTCAAACTATCTCCATACCAAGCGTGAAGAGTTAACAGACAGACAGACACACTTTCGCATTCATAATACTAGCTTCTGCCCGCGACTCCGTCCGCGTGGAACTCGTTTATATCAAAGCTCCTACAAACTTTCACTCCCCCCCCCCTCCCCCATTTCAACCCCTTAGGGGATGATTTCGGGGATAAAAAAGGGGGTTCTACGTGCAATGTGCACCTTCGCTTGCGTAGTAAAATATATGTCTTTGTTGCAGTGACATGCCATCGGAGAGCAGCATCGAACCTCCATATGACATCCTTCTCGACATTATTAGAGACATCGGTTTTGATATATTGGTAAGCGTACATATGATTTTCAACACATATTTTATTCTCTTGTAAAATAATGTCAAGTCAATGTTTAGTTATTGTTAAAAGTTTGAACACCAAAGACTTTCATTCACTTCAATTTCATTTTAACCCTCGACGCAAAAAGAGGGGTGTTATAAGTTTAACGTGTCTGTCTGTGTATCTGCGATGGACCGATTTTAATGCGGTTTTATTGTGTCATAGATAATTTTGCCCTGAGTGTTCTTAGCCATGTTTCATGTAATGAAAATGTTGGGGGTTTTTCAACTTTTGTAACTTGTAGTTATAATTTAATACGAACAGTCATCAGCGAGCTCCTTATTTATTTGAGGATTTCGATTGTGGGCAGTTTAAGATAAAACCGGCCAAGTGCGTGTCGGGCCCCGCGCAGTGTAGGGTTCCGTAGTTGCCTGTCTGTCTTAGCTACATCGACTCACGTGCGCCAGCTAAATGGTACGGTTGCGTCGGCCGAGTTCGTACGAAAGTTGGCCTTTCTAAGTCCGTCTCTCTCTTATAAGAATACTTAGAACAAGAGGTAAAGTGCGAGAAAAATCGAGAGTATGTCGCGGCCGTCTTATGATAGGTTCTATATAAAAACAAGAGGGCCAGTTAACTGTGTAGGCGTTTTTACAATTAGTTTAAAAAACTCATAGGTTTTTTTCCATGTTTACAGAAAGAACAGACCGGTGTGAAGACGAAATACGCTCAAAATCCAAACTCCATGATGCAACATGAATATGACTCTGTTTTTTTCGTGTGCAGGAAGCCATATTGCATGTAAACTGTCCAACCGTTCGTTGAACTTACATCTCGATATCACATCTTGGTAATATCACATTGCATGTGATATGTAAGAGGCAAGAGATAGCGCTCTGCTATGCCATTCATTTGAGGGTGATATAATATTACAACCGTTTGGCGAATTATCATCATATGTCAAGAGGGTAATATCACATTGCATGTGATATGTAAGAGGTAAGACAGCTCGCTCTGCTATTTCATTCAGAGGGTTATTAATATTACACGTCATATGTAAGTTAGCTCACCCATAAGTAAAATGACTAATGCAAGCATATTTTGACGCTCTACTATGCCATTCGTATGAAGATAATATTACATGTAATATGTAAGAGGTATGGACTGATCATAAATAGCATCCAATAGCAGCATATCGTTCTTTCGCCATTTTATAAAGTGTGATATCACATTACATGGCAACAAGATGTTAGAAATGACAAACGCTTGTCACATAACATGTAAGCAGGCTCTATCGATGCACCATGTCTTCAGAGCGTCATATTACATTACATGTGATATCTAAGAGGTCTTCACTTGCTCATAAAAAGGGCGAATTTATTAGACCATTTAGTTTCATTACATTGTGGGTTACAGATGTATAATGAGTTTAATCTATGTATCGAACCCCGCAATGTAGCTAACACTTTTCCAGGCCAGCAGTAAAGATGACAATTGAATGTCTTTCTAATTTATTGACATTAAAATAGTTTGACAGGCTATAAGAGCTCGATATAACTCCTTGGAAAAGGGGTTAAAAACTTGCATGCGAGTCTTGACCGTAATGTAATATCACGCTCAGTCCCCTATTTTTATATATTTGATGATTATCACGCATGGCTCTATCATTTTCTTAAAATGTTGATATCACTAATGTGATATAAAGTCGCCGTCAATGGAATTTGCTATGTAAACAAACCGCCGTATTGAACGACAATTTCAATATGGCGGTTTGTTTACATAGTTAGCAAAATCCACTGACGGCGACTTTATGTGATGTGTTCGACTCGCATAAATCAAGAGCATAAAGTCCTTGTTACATTGACATCAGGTCAACAATGTTCTATATGCCTGTAAAATATGTAAGTGGAAGCAAGACAGCTGTAGTTTTCTCATATTCGTCTCTATTACGATTTCTTTTAGTTGTTACAAAACTATAGTAAGACCAAAGTCGTGCTGGTGGAGCCATAAATCATAACATCGGTCGTCTCGCTTGCACTAATGTCACATCACTGAAGTGCGAGAAATCGGACAAGATTTAATGATTTAAGGTCCCATCCGTATTTCTTTTTGCCATACTATAGTATTTTGGTCTTAAGCCAGATGGTCAAAAATGGCACTGGCTTTGAGTTTTTATCTAAAACGTTAAATTAGTATGTTTCATTAGAAAAATGCCAAGTTTGAGTCAAAGTAAGCTGCTAAGTTGGTTATTTAGTCATTTATTCAATATGCATGTTTTTAGTTAAGTTTTTGTTTGACATTGAAGCGGCGATTGGTTGAAATATAAATGTTGTAAATGTCATATCGTGTCGTCAAGGTAAGAATGCTACAAAATGGCGCATTAAACGTTAATTACATTTATACAACAAAAAATACATTGGGTATTTTGATGGAATGTGAAACTAGGACACTGAGAACATTTTCATGACGCTGCGGTCACCTTGGATGCTTAATTAACTAGGTAATGTGTCCTGTCATGACAGGGGTGTCATGAAAGCCACAACTACCACCACCAATCACGTCATATCAAACTGACGCAACACAAATTTACAATTTTGTTTTTATGTATACAGTATCTGTCTCGCTCGCACCGTACTGATAAGAACGAGACGAGCTACCAATTGCCGCTTCCCAAAAAACGTATTAATATCAAGACTTATATGTAGATAGGATATAAATAAATAAATAATATCAATGAAGGGGTAAAATATAGACAAATAGCTTTTAACAGTCATTCGGATTAGAATAATATTGTGAGTTCACAGGAGGGCACGCGAGCTGTGTCGCGTGGTATACTAATACTATGCGTCTCTTTCTAATCAGAGCGCTTAGAAAGAGACGGATCTATGTCGCAGGGTCGTCCCGTGATAGCAATGTAGCAGACAAATCGCAGCAAGAAATATTGTTCGATTTAGAATGATTCATAAGTTATTTGTCTGTGTTTATAGCAAGAGTGCTAAGGTTTAAGAAAAAAACCGTGCCTTCAAAATAGCAGGCTTTGAAGATAGCCCTTAAAAAAGAGGTTTAGGTAACCATAATTTATTTTTTAATCGTGTGGCGTTCCATGTAGAAGGCATATACAATATATATATGTATAAAAATAGTAGCAATTTACACATAGTCTGGCAGACGAAAGTTGAACCCACTAAACTGAATTACGCGGCAACACTAAACGTCATACGCATACATTTTGATTAACAGTGTTGCCCCGTAATTGAGTTTAGTGGGTTCAACTTTCGTTGTAGCATGCATGTTTCATTACATTGCGGGTTACCGAGGTGTTTATACTGCGTTTTATCTATCAAACCACGCAATGTAGTTAAACTTGTGAAATTTACGCTTATCCACATCCAGATTGCACAATTAATTGACAGCTTCTGGTGTTAAATTATAGGTTGTACCACTAATACCATCATTATCAGCCTAAGTCCCACTGCTGGGCACAGACCTCTTATGTATGAGAGGCATTGGGTAGTACTCCCCACGCTGGCCGCACGTGCGCACTTCACATTATAAATAAATATTCAGGGATAATCTTACACACATCGACCTAATCCCATAGTAAGCTCAATAAGGCTTGTGTTATGGGTACTAGACGACCTTATTCTACTAATATTATAAATGAGAAAGCGAGCTACGGTAGCCTAGTGGTTCAGGCATGCGGCTGTCAAGCGGCGGTCGTGGGTTCGAATCCCGGCTCGTACCAATGAGTTTTTCGGAACTTATGTACGGAATATTTACCGTTAGCTTTTCGGTGAAGGAAAACATCGTGAGGAAACCGGTCTAATCCCAATAAGGTCTAATTTGCCCTCTGGGTTGGAAGGTCAGATGGCAGTCGCTTTCGTAAAACTAGTGCCTATGCCAAATCTTGGGATTAGGTGTCAAAGCGGACCCTGGGCTCCTTCAGGGTCACAACCGGGAATAACGCTAGGAGGATGATGATTATAAATGAGAAAATTTAGATGTTTAGATGTTTGTTATTCAATCACGCTTAGGAGCTGTTCATAAATTACGTCATAGTTTTTGACGATTTTTGACCCCTCCCCGCCTAATAAACTGACTATCGTCATCCAACGGCCAGACCCCCCCCCCCCCTATTTTGAAATGACGTAATTTATTAATCGATTAGAATTAAATTTTGCACGAAGACAGTTTAAAGCCTGGATTAAAATATGGGATAGTTTTTATCACGAAGTCGCGAGCGGAGGCTAGTATTTAATATATATAAATACTTAAATACATAGACAACCCAAGACTCTGAAACAGATATTCATACTCATCACACAAATATTTGCT
This sequence comes from Epinotia demarniana, assembly GCA_945867215.1. Classification (NCBI taxonomy): domain Eukaryota; kingdom Metazoa; phylum Arthropoda; class Insecta; order Lepidoptera; family Tortricidae; genus Epinotia; species Epinotia demarniana. The sequence continues at coordinate 10,597,095 of OX244285.1, forward strand.
CTTACCGGGATTCGAATCCAGGACTTTTAGCTTCATAGCAGCGTCACTAAAGTGGCTGTCAATAGAATTTGCTAACTATGTAAACAAACCGCCATATTGTCTTTCATAATGGCGGTTTGTTTACATAGTCAGCAAATTCCATTGACGACTTTACCCACTAGGGTGACCGGTCGTCATATACCTTATACATGTATTCGCCATTCTAAAATTAAACATCTGTGGTGTGAAGACCACTAAAATACTTGATCGGTCACGGGTTTCATTCAAAGACTTCTATTCTTAAGACATGGTTTTACCAGCAACAAAACTAGGGTATCAATCAATATTGACACATTTGTCGTGACAGTTGACAACTACTGTCATTGTCACGTGACAAATGTTGCCAAAAGAATCAACTTTTTCTTGTTGCTCTGTCCCGGTGAGCCAAAAAATAATAGACACAGTTTCTTAACATGGACTCTCTCATACAAGCGTTGTTTTGGTTCTCATTTTAAAATGATATACTGGAATAACATATTTTATGCACGATGTGACCCGCAATATCTAGGTCGGAAACGAGTGTTGCTATAAATTATATTAGAAAATAAAAACCGGCCCAGTGCGAGTCGGACTTGCGCTCAAAGGGTTCCGTACCATTATCTAGAAAAACGGCAAAAAAATCACGTTTGTTGTATGGGAGCCCCCTTAAATATTCATTTTATTCTGTTTTTTGGTATTTGTTGTTATAGCGGCAACAGAAATGCATCATAGGTGAAAATTTCAACTGTCTAACTAACATGGTTCATCAGATTCAGCCTTGTGACAGACAGACAGACAGACGGACAGCGGAGTCTTAGTAATAGGGTCCCGTCTTACCCTTTGGGTATGGAACCTAAAAAAAAAAGCGAAATGTAAGAACGTTCTGCAAGCTCTTTTTAGGGTTCTGTCTGTCACCAGGCCGTATCTCAAGAACCGCGACAGCTAGACAGTTGAAATTTTCACAGATGATGTATTTCTGTTGCCGCTGTAACAACAAATACAACTCCCATACAACAAACGTGTTTTTTTGTTGTTTTTATAGACAATGGTACGGAACCCTCCGTGCGTGCGTCCGACTCGCATTTGGCCGATTTTTTATATTTTTTTCTAGTTACGAAAACTGTTTTCCGACCTAATTAAGGCAGATTCCATTGTGTATAGAAAGTTTCATGTTATTCTAGCATGTTTTATAATGAGAACCACACTATAGTATGGAGAGTCGAAAGTTCTGACGACTTTTAATAGTCTTTCAGCCTGGCATGAAGCTCGTCCCTTACTAGCAAGTATTTAAGATTGACAGGGACGAATGCTTAAATCCGACTTAAGGTGGGTTGCATCAAATCTGTAATCGTAAGCGGCTTTCGTTAAAATGTAAATAAAGAAACATTTGCTTACAATCTTACAAAAATCTACCATCTACCTATGCCCAAACTAAGCAAAGCTTGTACAGTCACCATCGGGTATATCGGAGCGGCCAAAGTGCTCACAAATATATGAACATGTCTCTAATGCCTCGATAATAAAGACTTGTTCAGATATTTGTGAGCACTTTGGCCGCTCCGATATATCTGATGGCGACTGTACTATGGTAACTAGACGACGATAAACAATGTAAAGCCTGACCAATTTTATATTAGCCCTACGTAGAACCTTGCCGTAACAAGCCGACGTATTTACGTCACACTTATGATCGAATTCATATCTCATTATGACAAGGTTCTACGTAGGGCTAATATACAAGTGGTCAGGGTTTACCTACTTATACAGATAAATAAATACTTAAATACAAAAAACATCCATGACGTTGGCACTAATATTCGTGCTCTTCACACAAATAAATGCCCTAAATTTTAAATGAAAGGAAAAATTTAAAAATTTAATGCTCCGAGCCGGATTCGAACCGGCGACCACAGGCATTCATGGCCCGTCGCTACTAACCAACTGAGCTATCGGAACAATCTGGTTCGGGCACCAAATCCTTCAATCAGAAGGAACAAAAATTAATAAATGCCCTTACTGGGATTCGAACCCGGGACCTCTAGCTTCGTAGGAAGGGTCACGACCAAATGGGCTAAAGCGGTCTCAATGTATGGAAAGTTTGACAAGCTCATGGAATGACAGCTACCGGCGCCTTATTTTGTGAAACCCGCCCTTAGGGTGTTCGTTAAAATCTGAATGTATGGAAAGTTTGACAAGCTCCTATGGAGTGACAACCCTAAAAAAAAAAAATTATGCGATTTTTTACATTTGTATGGAGCAAGTCGCTCAGTCGGCCAACGCTCCAAACAAAAGTAAAAAAAAATCGCGTAAAAAAAAACTTACATTTTTCTTATCAGAACAAGATTTTTTGGTACACTCTGTATTTAACGTTGATCGCTCTGTAATCGCAAGTTGGTACAACCCGCCCTAAGACGCCATTATTAACTAGGCAGACGGACTACAAAAATTAGTTGATTTGCCCATCTATGAAAAGTGATATATAGTCATAAAGCATAAGAGTTATTTTTATTACCTTGTAACTTATTTATAAGTCGTACTGATGTATCCATTTAATTATTTTAAGTATTTTTTCACTTCACTTGACCTTTTCACCGGGTGTATAAGGTCCCTAGGTTAGCATTGGCTTGACACTTTAATGCCAGGGGTGCCTCACTTCACTTGACCTTTTCACCGGGGATATAAGGTCCCTAGGTTAGCATTGGCTTGACACTTTAGTGCCAGGGGTGTCTCACTTCACTTGACCTTTTCACCGGGGATATAAGGTCCCTAGGTTAGCATTGGCTTGACACTTTAGTGCCAGGGGTGTCTCACTTCACTTGACCTTTTCACCGGGGATATAAGGTCCCTAGGTTAGCATTGGCTTGACACTTCAGTGCCAGGGGTGTCTCACTTCACTTGACCTTTTCACCGGGGATATAAGGTCCCTAGGTCGAGCGTTGGCTTGACACTTTAGTGCCAGGGGTGTCTCACTTCACTTGACTTTTTCACCGGGGATATAAGGTCCCTAGGTTAGCATTGGCTTGACACTTTAATGCCAGGGGTGCCTCACTTCACTTGACCTTTTCACCGGGGATATAAGGTCCCTAGGTTAGCATTGGCTTGACACTTTAGTGCCAGGGGTGTCTCACTTCACTTGACCTTTTCACCGGGGATATAAGGTCCCTAGGTTAGCATTGGCTTGATACTTTAGTGCCAGGGGTGTCTCACTTCACTTGACCTTTTCACCGGGGATATAAGGTCCCTAGGTTAGCATTGGCTTGACACTTTAGTGCCAGGGGTGTCTCACTTCACTTGACCTTTTCACCGGGGATATAAGGTCCCTAGGTTAGCATTGGCTTGACACTTTAGTGCCAGGGGTGTCTCACTTCACTTGACCTTTTCACCGGGGATATAAGGTCCCTAGGTTAGCATTGGCTTGACACTTTAGTGCCAGGGGTGTCTCACTTCACTTGACCTTTTCACCGGGGATATAAGGTCCCTAGGTTAGCATTGGCTTGACACTTTAGTGCCAGGGGTGTCTCACTTCACTTGACCTTTTCACCGGGGATATAAGGTCCCTAGGTCGAGCGTTGGCTTGACACTTCAATGCTAGGGGTGTCTCACTTCGTGATATTGTCGCACCGCTACAAGAACATTATACCTACCGGCTCCTGGGGGTATGATAGAGCTATCGCAGCGGGTTGCACGCTATGGAAAGGGATGGCTGCTTTTGGGCTCCTTCGGCGTAACTAAACAGGGGATTTGTTAAGAGAGAACCTTCTGTACGTAGTACAATTTTTTATGCTAATAGTTGACAATGCTTTACACCTTAATGCCTAATAATTGACAGCTATTGTTTACCTCTATTGTTTTCAAATGAGATTGAAACTGTCATGAGCAGTGACGGGCAGTGGGTCGCTTACCTTAATATTGTTACGATGCATTTATATTTATCCTGTTTAAAAAGATATTAACTGTAGTAAGCCCATATTCAGTGAATTCTCAACTGTCAAGTAACGGTCTTAAGGGTGGTATTCCACATTGCTTCTCACTCACTCTTTAAGCAAAATGTGAGACGCAAATACATATGGACCAAGATCATGGACCAGTGGAATACCACTAAGCGGCTATAGTTTTTAACACATCACTGCCAAGAATCGCGCTACAGTCGTAGCAGATCCCGAGGTTTTCCCCGTATGTAGCGGAAAGCGACTACGGCGTGGGCGCCCACCAGGCAAGTTCATGGCAGTGAAAATGTTGATATTATTAAATGATTATTTTACTCTGATAAAGAAGATCACTGTTAAGAAGAAACGCCGAAACAAACTCAACAGTCAGTAATTTTTTGCCAAAAAAGCTTATTTCGATGCATTTGTTTAAAATCAGTTTATAAAAAAAAAGTGTAGTAAACCTCTAAGATCTATCACAAGTTATTTACTCAATGACCCGAGGGAGACAGCAATACATTAAAGCGAGATTGTCAACACCCAAAATTAAAAAAAACACCCATTATAAAGCAGAAATATACAGCGAATGTGACAGTTGTACTGTTGGAATTGACCATTTTTGTTTAAATTTAGTTTTTTGATATCTTCAAATTCTGACTTATTCCCGGTGAAGATGAAATTATGATTTAATACTTATATTTTCGACAATATCTGTTGTTTTTAAGTAAATATGTGAAGTAGGTTGTTTTCTTAAAATTTAGTTTCGAGTCTAAAATGAAACAATTTTGTTTAAAAGTGTCATTCTGGGAAAAGACCTTATTACGTTTGTTGCGCATGCCATTATTATAGTACATTTACTTACCTAGGGCGGTAAAACAAAGACTGTCTCAGATCGCAGGTATTTGACGTCCGAGCCGAAGCCGAGGGCGCTAAATATGCTATTCGAGGCTTTCTTTATTACCGCCGGTGGTGAGTACAGCATTTTACGTCACTCCCTGAGGATTTTCCGCATGCGTAGCGTGCGGTAACTGCTACTTTATGGCCAGGCTAAAGTAAGTATTAGGAGACAATATTACACTAATCGAACTAGCCCTATTACATAGCCGCATTTGTATTTTTTTTGTATTACCATTTGTGTTTTTACAATACCCATTTGTTTTTTACCATACCCATTTGTTTTTTTACCATAACAACGACGTTATAAAAGCGCCAAACGTACTGAGGTCCCTTTTTCCGACAAACACTTTGACAGAGTTGCATAGTGGTAAAGAAATTTTTGTTGTTGTAAATTTATTCGATGTATTTTTATGATTTCTGAAGTACCATTTGAAAGATAACTTTACAAGGGTCTAACGCTGTATTTCAAACCATCTCAAACGTGCTGTTCAGAAAAGAATCATTGCATTCAAATGAGGGATTTCAATTGTCCTCACAGAAGTTGTTAAAACCAGTATGTGCCACTCGGTAGCAAAATTATTTCCACCTTGGACGTAAACGCTTTAATCCCTCGTTACGCTCAAGATTCTACTTTAGAATCCCGGCTTCACTCAGGGTTTTACTTTAAATTATATTGTAGAATCTTTCGCTCCACTCAGTATTCAATATACCGCCCTCGCCGTAAATCTACTATTATTTCTGCACGGGTAGAAATAAAGGTAATTAAATATCTCGTTAGACTCGTATAATCTTTTAAGTATTGAAGGCGTTTCCGTGTTCAGATATTTTTGAGCACCGGCCTGTTAAGATGTATTTGACCACTGTGACTCTTCTGTATTTATATATTGTTAGTGATTTACAAAAGGCCTGTATCTAAAGTATTATAACTCATTTAGTTGTTATGTTGGTTCGTTGTTTTGTATCTGTTGTGGGGTAAACTTAGTCAAGAGCTCAGCTCTTTAATTATCAAGATTTTTATAACAATTGTTTGAAGTCATGGGTTCTGGGTATGACAAGATTAAATTCCATTACAAAATTCAGTTATAATATTGTGAAACATGCTTCGGTCAAGTCGACCTTATGATTTAAGTAGGAACGCTCACAATTCAATGACGGGTTTGCAAATTTCCATTCATACCGTCGGTATATGCCGTCGTATCAAGTTTCAAACTGACGATAGATGACGTCACTAGCCGTCCGTCGCGAGAAAACGTATACCTGATATTTTCCACCGGCGAGACGAGGAGGAGGAAATTAAAAAAAACAATGTTCATATGTTCGATAAAATATTACTTTGTTTTGAATCCTTGTAATTTACAGTCAGAATCATATAGTTAGTAGCCAAGTAGCCAAATATATCTCAACACGTATGTATTACTATGGGAGTAAGGGTGCCTTTCCACTAGAGATGTGCTATGCTTGCTTTGTTTTCATACATTTGAAACGTAGGTGTAGCTGGAGCTATGTTTCAAATGTACGAAAATAGCATACCATGGCATAGCACATCTCTGGTGGAAAGGCACCCTAAGGATCTGTTAGGATATATTTGGCTACCTTAGGCTGCTACTAATTCGCGTTCACGTATCCTTCTCTTTTCACGGGTTAGAACGAGAGAGATATATGGGCGGCAGATATATCATTTGCCGCTTGCAGAATACAAAAGAAAGTATGAGACAGTTCTCTCGATACATGCAAGCATTTTCAACTTACTATCGTAATTGACTTTTAGAATTTCGGTCGTACAGTCAAGGGCACTTTCTTAAGGGGCTACCCGAGGTTTTCATCGATTTTTGACAAGTTTTCAATCGTATCTCCTACTTTTGCACTACAGATAGAAGTATAAATCAAACGGTTATCGGTTCTTCAATCTATTATCTCCATTTTGGTCCACCGGATTTTGAAACAAATGAATACCAAATTTTTTATGATTTTTTTAAACATTGTCTAAAAAACACTTAATTCGTACCTCTATTGTCTTGAAAGGTCCAAGATATACGAAATCTACATATTTAGGTTCGTCTATGACGTCCCTAAAAACTGGTCCAGGGTTTTCATTTTAAATCAACTAACACAAAAGTTACGGCCAGAAAACCGGTTTTTCGCTCTAAAATTGTTCTACTTTGATCCCAAATATCTCGAAAACGATGAACTTTTTAAGTATTATGGGATACTATACTGCTTAAAGCCGTTGTTGTTGATATAATAAATTAATAAGCTACAAAAAACATAAGATAACTAAGGGATTCAGATCGAAGGTCATTGGCGTATGGGAGCCCCTTAAGTTCCTACATCGTTATTCCTAACAACCTGTAATGTATAAAATTTCAATGCCGTTTTCGCATCCCCTCGCCGATGGCAAAAAAAGTCGTAGGCTTAAGTTTACCCCTCAATCTAGTAATATCTCAGACTAAAGACTTGCTAGTTGTTATAAGTACACTGTAAAGAGATTAAATATATCAGTTTATTGGATATTTTTGAGTTTTATTTCCCAACTATAATTATACTTATACAATTGCATACTGCAGCACAGACAATGACCTTTATCCTTAGAGCATTAAACCAACCGGAGCGGCTTTAGAGCATTCAACCAACCGGAGCAGTCATTGACAGGCGTTCCCCTCTGCCGAAAATATATAAGTGGTCATACACATTGTATGAACTGACGTTTATCTGACGTAGCTATTTTCACGTTACGCATACATTTGACGTTCCCCTCCGCAAAAATCGGTCGACTTTTTATGTATAGAAAATGACACATGGCCTCTCCTGTTGGTTGAATGCTCTAAGGGAGCGGCCATTGAGAGGCGTTCCCCTCTGCCAAAAATATATGACCAGTGGTCATACACATTGTATGGATTGACGTTTATCTGACGTAGCTATTTTCACGTTACGCATGCATTTGACGCCGGGCTCCTAGATAATCTTGTCTAGCCAGTATTATCAAAACAAGATTGGATGTAACAGTTTTGTCATAAATCTACGTCAAAGCTTTAATGAACTGACAGCTATTCCAATACCTGTCTAATCGTGGTTTCGTAATAAAGAAATCTTATATCGCTATCGGCGATTAGAATTCGATGCGCTTCCGTGCTTTGGAAGGCACGCTAAGCAGTTGATCCCGGCTGCTGTCTATGACAGTAGTCGTTAAGCCCAGTCGAGTTGCCCAGTCACTTGACAAAGGGTGGACAACTGTCACTCGCCTCCGCAGGAGTTACCTGCCACAACCCTGCACGTGTCCTCTGGGTGGTACTAAAGATTGACGAACTTTAAAGGCCAAAATAATGCATGCCATACGATTAAATAAATAATTAGAATTATTCTTTCATAGAGAGAAAGGGACAGCAGACATAACTATGCTCTCAGTTAATCCATGGAAGTAAATTAAAAAACAAACTCAATCTGTCAAACTTTTATTCAGATACTGTAAATAGTACCTCGCTATTTTCCCCGTATCTTCGCCCGCGTGGTTCATTTTTGCATACGTGAGGAACTGCCTCCTCAGCCGCAGCAGCTTCTGAGGGTTCACCAGTGGGAGACAGTCCAGCTCGCAGCCAGGGTAGTCGGGGAACCGGGCGGAGTCCAGGTTGAGCTGTTTGGCGTCTAGTATCTGCTTTGATATGGCTTGTGTCACTTTGTCTAGTTCGTAGAGGAAGTTTGTTGCGGTTAGAGGTGGCTGCAATAAAAAAAAAGAATTAAAAAAAAGTTGTTATAAACGACATGGTAGAGGTGCTGGGATGAAGTTAATAAAGTGATATGTTTAGCCTCTTAAAAAAGCCGGCCAAGTGCGAGTCGGACTCGCCTTAGTATTTGTTGTTATAGCGGCCACAGAAATATATCATCTGTGAAAATTCAACCGTCTAATGCCTTGATCACACATACCTAGCAAAAGTACGAGACAGTACTCGGCCTAGTAGATAGAAAGGGAGTCGTGCTACTGTCTCGCCGCTTTTACGCCGAGTAGCACTGTCTCGGCGTTTTGCTCGGTACGTGTGATCAAGGCAGAACTATCACGGTTCATGAGATACAGCCTGGTGACAGACGGCCAGACAGACAGACAGAGGAGCCTTAGTAATAGGGGCCTGTTTTTACCCTTTGGGTACGGAACCCTAAAAAACGCAATTTATGAATACCATGGGCACATTTCACAAGGCTTGTAATTTGAAATACAAGCAGAAGTCACTTTTTAATAGGAGTGCAAAAGAGGCGGCCGCTTGCATTCAAAAGATTTACAAATTACAAGCATTTGAGATATGAGCCCCTGGATAGTTCAGCCACTGAGTGAAGCACGAGGACTATAGATTGCAGCATCCAGAAAATAGGACAGAAAGCAGGCAATTGTCACTGTAAAGAAGAAAACATGAAGACTTACATTCTGTGTGCTCTGGTTGGGTGGCGGAGGTTTTTTCTCAAACAGGGCTGCGAACACTGCCTCCAGGTCAAGTTGGTCCTGCGGCTGCACTGTGAATAGCGGGCTGTCCCATCTGCTATTGGAGTTTGGCTCTTCAAACCTGTTGGTTTTTATAAGCTTTTATTTGACTTGCCATTAGTATGTGCATAGAATCCTGCAAGTATATAACAAATAAGTTCTTACCAACATAGATATAAGTTTTTAATGTAACTAATCCAATATGGATGTGTATCCAAAATAAGGTATCTTTAATTTTGAAATAATTTACATACATACATACATACATACAATCACGCCTTTATCCCTAAAAGAGGTAGGCAGAGCATATGAAACTTATGTTCCAGTACCACTTTGAGCATAAATGTGGGTATAAAAGATCGACAAAATGTGATATCGCAGTGACAGGTTGCTAGCCCATCACCCGCAACACACTTCAACCCTTTAGTCGGCTCTTACAACACCCACAGGAAGAAAGGGGGAGGTGCTATTCTAGCCCGACACCACACGGGAACATAAATAATATTATGAAACTTGAAATAATTTAATATTATGGAAATTAACAAAGTTGGCAAATAAAGTGCCAAAATGAAAATGTAACTAGTCATGGATATGAATCTTTGCACTGTATAAAACAATTGTTGGCAATACAAAAAAAGAATCAAGGGACATCTACCACCACAAGCCTTATTCATCTTACTATGGGGCTAGTTTTATTTGTGTAAGATCGTTCCCTAATATTTATTTATTTATTTTCAATTACAAAGGAATATTAACCTGAATTTGGTTAAAGCGTCAAACACTTCCTGGCTGTATGCTTCAGGGCTCGGCTCCTGCGTGTCCTTTTTAACCCGAGTCAAGTTGGCCTCCCATGCCTCCTGGTGATTCCGTATCGTGAACATGGTGCACTGCGTCGACTTGGACGCTTTGGATGCACAGTATAGTTCGTAACGATAGCCTGGAAATTACGATCATTTATTCTAAGGATAATATTATGATAATCCTCATGATATCTTTGTTGGGGTACATATAATTGTATGTATTTATGTAGATATAAGTAAGTTTATAGTATGTATTATATATGTATGTATATTAATGTAATTAATTGATTTGTGTTTCCATTCGATTCTCAGTATTTAGGATCCTGCACCACTAAAGTTTCTGTTTAGCCCAGTGGTTGACTGGTAGAGAATGCCTTAAGGCATTAAGTTCGCCAATTGTACCTTTATTTTTATATTTGTGCAATAAAGTTTAAATAAATAAATGACAAATATTTATTTACCATAAGAGTGAAACAAAAATCATTTAATGAAACACAATAGATATATTGTTTGTGTTCTTCGTTTCACCTTTAGTTGTTTAAGGCTTTTATGCTAATGTAAACAAGAAAAATCGATTGCCAAAATTTATTTGAGGACTGCAACAAACCTTTGATATAGTTGCTGCCATCCAATATAACAACATTGTCAATCCCAATGAGCCGTAGAACCTCAGATTTAAGGTAGCCTCTCATTCTCTTTTCCTTCTGTGAGTCCAAATATGTAGCATTCAATTCATAACCTAACTGCAAAATAGCGTCTGCTTCTGAGACGATTTCCACCTGTTTTCCGTGTGTTTTTTCAAAAAACTCTTTTAATTCCTTAGCTCTAGTAGTTTTCCCACTTACCGGGCAGCCACAAATAATAATTAAAGGCATTTAGTTGGTTAGTAGGATATACGGGGTATACGTGAAGTCTTGAACTATTTGTGACAGCTGTCACGTAGTGTTGCCAGGTTACTTCACCTAAAAGTTTCGTTTCCATTCCTGAAAAGTTCCATTTTAGGTTGAAAAATTCCGTTTTTTTTAAATGGCGAAATACTTATAAATAATGCAATATAAATAGATGTACATACCGTTTATCGAATATTTTTGACCTCTAGCCGCCCAAAGGTCTATTAAAAGGCATCCTTCTCTTCAATGGAATTTATATCATTATAAATTAGAAGAGAGAAAAAAAAAAATTATTTCGCTTCATAAAATAAAGATTTCATTTTAATCTGAAAAAAAAATGCGTCAGAGTTGAAACAAACGTTTGACCAATCAGCGGCCACGACCACGGCTCAAGCCTTCGTGTGTATGCTCGCTTGATTAACCGGTTTGGATCAGCTGTATTTTTGTGATAGGAACATAAAACATGATTATTTCGTTTTAACAGAAAAATGAGTCTAATTTTTTGAGCAATATGTTTAGTGTGTTATTAAATATCTATATATATATGTATAAATGCCTATGTCCTGACTGACTCACTCATCAACGCACAGCCGAAACTACTGGGACTAGAAACTTGAAATTTACACCAGGACTTCCTTTTATGACGTAGGCAACGGATAAGACGGGATTTTTGGAAATTCCATCCCTAAGGGGGTTAAATAGGGGTGCAAAGTTTGTATGGGGGAATCATTTTTTTTAACTATAGACTTGAAACTTTGTAGAAAGATTACTTATTAAGATACAAAAAAAGGAATTTTGGCGTTTTAGAAAATTCCACCCCTAAGGAGGTTAAATAGGGGTGCAATGTTTGTATGGGGAAAACATTAATTTTTGAACTATAAACTTGAAACTTTGTAAAAAGATTACTCATTAAAATACAAATAAAGCAATTTCTGCGTTTAAGAAAATTCCACCCCTAATGGGGTGAAATAGGGGTGCAATATTTGTATGGGGGAAACATTATTTTTTAAACTACAGTTTTGTAACTTTAGGTTATTTTTATAACGTGGGCTAGGGACAAGAAGGGATTTTTGGAAATACCTCCCCTAAGGGGGTCAAATAGGGGTGCAAAGTTTGTATGGAGGAATCTTTTTTTTTTTGAGCTAGAGACTTGAAACTTTGTAGAACGATTACTAATTAGAATACAAAAAAGAAATTTCTGCGTTTAAGAAAATTCCACCCTTAAGAGGGTTAAATATGGGTGCAAAGTTTGTATGGAGGGAACTTTATTTTTTGAGCTAGATACTTGAAACTTTGTAGAAACATTACTTATTAAAATACAGAACAAGAAATTTCTGCGTTTTAGAAAATTCTACCCCTAAGGGCGTTAAATGATGGTGCAATATTTGTATGGGGGAAACATTATTTTGTAAACTAGAGACTTAAAACTTTGTAGAAAGATTACTTATAAAGATACAAAAAAACTAATTTCAGCTTTTAAGAAAATTCCGCCCTTAAGGGGGTTAAATGGGGGTGCAATGTTTGTATGGGGGAAACATTATTTTTTGAACTAGAGACTTGAAACTTTGTAGAAAGTTAACTTAATAAAATATAAAAAAGTAATTTCAGCGTTTAAGAAAATTCTATCCCAATGGGGGTTAAAAAAGGTTGAAGGTTTTGTACAGGGAACACTGGATTTTTTAAAGATATGTACTCTTCATTAACCTGTCTCCATTTCTCGATTTCCAGTGCTGAGTTTAAGATTGTTTTAACAGCCTTACGATATTTAACTTTTTTTAAATCTCACTCATAATAACTAAGATCCCCATTTTCTAGCTTCAAATCCATGCGTCGCTCTATATCTTGCAGTCATTTTTGCCAAAGATTAAAATAAGATTAAAGCATCAGGTAACTGACTGAATAAGTATTAAGCATTCTGCAAACAATTCCCGTAATCTGATTGGAAAATCTTTAAAAATTCTTTAACAATCGCATATCAGTGTCTGCCACTGTTTGAAATGTAATATGTCTACTTAGACCATTTTAACTAAGAATAAAATTCACTTACCTATTTTATATCTTTGTTATCATCAAAAATCTACGTGGACAAAGTCGCGGTCGGCCGCTAGTATTAAATAAATTAATGCCGGGACCTTAAAAGTTTCGAAAATTGTCCTAAAATCTAAAGTTCCTTCCAAGTTCCGCGGGGGTGTCCAAAGTTCCGAAAAACGGAACAAACGGAACCAAACGGCAACACTCACGTATAAACAATGCGTTCGTAAATTACGGTTAGGACCCCAACAAGTACGGAATTTTACAATCGATTTGCCTTTATTTTTCTTCAAAACACACAAGAGCTGAAGAGGGTCGAAAGTCTGCATCTACATGAAAGGTGAGACGAAAAAAAGGTGGTTGCTGGGGATACTTAGAATCGATAACAGAACACGTTCCAACAGTTTTTAGAATTTTCGTAAGCACGGCTATCATGCGACAGCGTGCGAGCTCTCTCGATTTTTCTCGCACTGTCCATCTCTATTTTATTAGAACACTTAGAACAAGAGGTATAGTGCGAGGAAAATCTAGAGAGTGTCGCGGCCGTCGCATGATAGACGTGCTGTTTGTCTGTTTATTCGACCACGCATCACGTGAAAACGGCTGAACCGGGGCAGACGGTGAATTCAAACGCAAATTTAAAAAAATCGATAGCCACATTGATAATCCGTTCGCTAACCGACGACACCTGAAAACACATTTTGCTGAAGCCTACATACCTACATACACCTACATACAAATATTTGTTTTTATGTTTTTGCGGCGATCTGTAAACGCTCCATTTTATATGCGCAATGTCAGGCTTCATGCGGATCTGTACATGCCCTCTGTAAATGATCATTTGAAGCGGATTTCCACTAGGTTCTTTGAAAAAGCGGCACTTAGTGAAAATCCGCTTATTAAAAAGGCTATTGATTACGTGCCTAGACCGGACCCCAAGCGTCGGGAACGCCGGCCTAGGCATGTCCTTGGCGACCCGGACGATGACATCACCCTGGAGCAGAAGGCTGAGCATGAGTTTGACGTCGAGTTCCGTGCCCGAGAGCGGCAGCAGCGGCGCCGTGGAGCGGCGCTCGCGGACGGGCTCACGGGCGTATCCTTCACAGACCTTAATACTGACGATGACGTGGTGGGTGAATTTGCCCGCAGCTTCACCCACCAACCCGATAATGACTTAAGTGCAAGTGCACGCACTCCCTCTTCTTCATCTCCATCTTTCTCCTACAGGCCCTCTTTGACGAGGCGCTATTTTAGCTCTAATAGTGTACGCCATTTTACCCGTCCTCCCTCAGTCCCTAATGTAAATAACTCAATTTGTTAGCTTCTACTCTTGTTTTAAGTTGCACGTGATATTGTTTACTTTCTTATTGCGCATATCGCTTAATTGTATATTTTTCTCCATTTATTTTGTACATTATTATTTGTACATTTTGCTGCTAGGTCTAACCCTTCGCTTTTATTTATATTTTGGTATTGGGTTTTTAATGTTTTTGTTTATTTTATGTGACTGTATACATTCTTGTATATACTTGTTATTTATTGGTTGTCTTTAGTTCTGCATGTTTGTGTTTTTCTTGTATATATCCGTTTCATTTTGCATATGTGCATGTTTGCTTTTCTGGTTGTATATATTTTTGCATGTTAGTTTTTTAAGTTAAGTTTGTCTATTTCTGTTTGCATGTATAAGTCGGGCGGCTATATGCCGGCTCGCCTGCGGCTCGCGCTCGCTCGTTTTGCCTCGTGCTGCCGCAATGACGGGCGGACGGGGCGGGACGAGAGTCGTGGCCTGCGCACCGCAGGGCGCGTTATTGGTTTATCACCGCACGAACAGTGTGGTGCCGATCGCGCGCCCGGCGGCATGTTTTGATTGTTAATTTTAAAGTAGTAGTTAGTTTTTGTGTATATTTTTGTAGTTTTAGGTTTTCTTTATGTTTGCTTGTTTGTATTACTTAGGTTCTTTGTTTTAATGTTTTTTTTATATTTCGTGTGTTTCATACCACAATATTGTTAGAGGCAATTAGTTGAGGGCCCCTTCGGGGCCCAACTTGAGAAGGGATGCAGGAAAAAAAAAAAAATCCAAAGAATTTATCAAAGATGGCCGAATGTCACTGTCACAAATGTCATTGTGACGCTCCAGATGTAACCAACCCATGCATAATAATATATTATTTCGTTGTTATTTAGATGTGAATATTATCGTTGTTACTTATAGATATGTGAATATCGCCTAACACATCTCGGCTTGGTACATCAATCTGTCTATGTACAAAGCACTACCCCCAAGTACTCAATTACGTACCTACTAGCTTTTTCCAGCGAATTCTTCAGCGTTAAGGTTATCACAACAATGTCATTATTAAATACGAGACATGTTAATCCTTTGGGAATGACTTCAGATGTAAAAGTATTCTACACATTCTGTTTCAGGGTTTGGCTTTAAACTATCGATGTGCCAAAATTCATCACAGTCAATTGAGCCGTTTTTCTACGAGATTGACTGACAAACATACAGACATTCATAAACACTACTTTTTACACTGGGACGTAGGAGCTACTAGTTGTGAAATATGTATTAGTAATAAAAAACAACAACATGGTGATATCTCAATATTATTATGTCCATATCAAAAATATTTACGCATATTATGAGAATATTAATAGTTACCAATTGTTGTCAAAACCTGAAGTATTACCACAGTAATATGAACTTTTCTTCTACAAAACAGTTTCAATCAAGTATCTATTTTTTTTATTAATATTTAGATAAGATTATTTTTTTCGGCGGTTGCATTTAATTTTAACTTTACAATGATGTACAAATAAATAACACACGTACCTAATTTAGAAAAGTTAAAACTTACCAATTCAAAACTAATTCATTTCAATGGCAACCCATGGGTAGTTTTTTTGGAATCTATATACTTATTAGTCTGTGATCACTTTATCAATTTCAGAATTTCGTTTCATGAGTAACTTTAACTTTCATGTATTGATTTCATTCTACAATCCTCGCGCTATCTAACGCAGCAAATAACATCGGTAAATTTTTTAGGTTACGTACTGAATGAAAACCATAAAATGCCATCAAGAAGCAAAGCGAACCTTTCGAGAGATTCTAGAGATGCTTTGCGTAGTAGATTGAGAAGGGCTCGAGAAACCGACGAAGAACGATCGGAAAGACTGGCAGCTCATAAACGGCGGTACTATAAAAACAAATTTATGACTCAAGAACCACCTATCACTCCTATTAGCCAAGTACGTATTGAGAATGTCCGTACACTGAAGCCCGGCGCACGTAAACCGGGTTCTGAAAAGGATTGGTTGAAAGCTGTAATGAGCCATATGCACTCTGAGAAGGTTTGGTTGGCCGATATGAAAGAACACTTGAAGCCTAAAAGGGTTATTTTGCTGTCCATGAAGCAATGGTTGGGCTGTAAAAAAGATGTACACTGTAAGCCGTTGTTGAACTCTGAAATGGACCCTTTACACTGTGACAAAAACCCATGTATCACTGAAAACGATCCGTCTAAATCTGAAGAGGATTTATCTATCTGTGTGCAAGGCGGGTTGAACATTGCTTGGTTGAGAGAAAAAACTCAGACAGCTCAGGATCTTGAGAGTAATGAAATGACTATAAAGGAAGAGGTGTTAGATACTATAAAGGAGGAGGTTTTAGATACTATTAAGGAGGAGGTGTTAGATGATTGAGTGAATCTACTATTTTCAGAAAAAGTGGATTCAAGACTACATACCTAGTGTTCTAAGTGGTCCTTAAAATAAAGTGTGCTGTAAGACCTCTGGTCCATGAACTATATATATATATATATATATATTTTATGTGATAGGAGGCAAACGAGAGATGGATGCCAACCATCTAAGTGGTGAGGATAGTAATGTTAACGATGGTGAAAAGAAGTGGTAGGAATTAATCCAAACAATTCCTCGGAGCACTCCCCGTTATACATATGATAGAAAATGCAGAGCAAAGCCACATCTCTATGCAGAGCCAAGACAATTCCAGTTGGCTGCGGTCCAGAGGGAGAAGCTGGTATTGGGGTGCCCCTGCCCATAGTAGAGAACAGTATTCCATGTGTGGGCGGACCTGCGACTTATAAAGCTGCAGGTGGTGGGCTGGTGTGAAATACTGTCTCGATCTGTTGAGCACACTGAGCTTTTATTTGCTATATGTAATAATATTTCAAATAAATTCATTTGAAATACTGATATGAAGTTTTAATTCTCTTTCGCCTGACTATGACAGTCATTAGGATGGGTCATGTGTTTAGCAGTCTGAGTTTGTATTTCAGTGTACCATCATAGCATTTAAGATATTGAACCGAGGTATCAATTAATTCGAAATCATGCTCCAGATGACATAGGCTACTTTATGTGAAAAAAAAATTTTCTTTCACAAGCTTTTATATTTAACTTTCACAGTTCCTATGTGTGTAAGTAAGTTGTCCATCATATTTTCAGTTGCTTGCCGTTATCCAATTGAGCTGAAATTTTGGGTAAAGGTATAGTTTGGATGACAATTCAATATGATGGTACCATCGAGTTGATCTGATGACGAAGACAGAAGCTTACCATGGGAATTCAGTACTTAACCAATCTAACCCCGTTGAGTTTGCGCTCGTTAAGCCGTGTACGGATTATGCGCGGCAGCCGCGCGAGCCAGTGTTCGCGTGAGCATTCGCTCGCGCGGCAAATGTTCGATGGAATTTAGGCAGACCGCGGCGACTGCGCGAGGCAAGCGATCCAGCTCGATCAGCGCGCCAATTATGTATAACGTTCCTCGCAACAACCGTCTAAACTGGGCGCGCACCAGCGACTGGTCACTGGAGCTTCTTTGATGCGGGTTCAAAAACCGACAGCGCTCGGATCGCCGCGCGGCACGTTCGAGCGCGGCAATGCTCGAGCTCAGACCAAGAAAAAAAGACAGAAGGAGCGTTACGAACAGTCAAGTGAAGCCAAACCACATACAAACAAAAACTCGAAATAAATGATCTTGACAGCATTGCGACACGTGCTGAAGACTTTTGTGCAATTTTGTTTGTATATGTGAGCGTGTGCTAAACTTGATGTATAACCCGTTCACGCTAAGTTTGCCGTTGGCGGTATGACGAAACTCGAAAGGTAGCCCCAGCAAATCGGTTTTTCTTCTTATTTTCGAAATATGCCATACCCTTTAACACCATATTTCGAAAATCACTTCTTAAAGTTTTGCCTTCACCCATAGTTAAACCTCAGATTAAAAAAAAGCGAAAAACGGACCGGCAAACTTAGCGCGAACGGGTTATACATCAAGTTTAGCACACGCTCACATATACAAACAAAATTTCACAAAAGTCTTCAGCACGTGTCGCAATGCTGTCAAGATCATTTATTTCGAGTTTTGTGCGATTTAATTTGTTTAGCGTGTGCTAATCTTATGGGGCTTGGTTGAAAACCGGTTGGCTTCACTAGACTGTTCGTAACGCTCCGTCTGTATGTTTTCTTGGTCTGAGTGTTCGAGCTGCCGCGCGCGGAATCCTCGTCTCCATTGCGCGCGGCCGCCGTGCGATCCAATGTTCGAGTGACTGCCGCGCAACGCATAATCTGTACGCGGCTTAAGAATCGTAGTAGTTGATGATGGTATACAGATAAGTACAGTCAGCAATAAAAGCTTTCATCAAAAATGTATATTTTGACATAAACTTATTGCAATCAGGTTTCCGTAGTCGGAATAAATTTTTTTGAGCTTTTTAGACTCCTTGATTGATTGTCAAATCAGCAACGTTTTTTGAACACTTATTCTGAAATTTCTAGGGAAATACAGACCAGATATGTCACAGATTTGTATACCTAGTCAAGTCTGTCAAGACCGTCCTTGGCTGTTTGTTGTGTCGGATATTTGATAAATTGATATGCTTAGTGTGTCTGTGAGAGAGAGGGAGTGCATTTTGTAAAATAGAAAACTCCGTGAGATTGTAGCTTTGTCAGTTTGTATATAGGGGTAATCTCTGAAACCATATATCCAATTTCAAAATCTTTTTCACCTGGGCATAGAATCATTGTGAAACAAATTTTCAGCCGACATACGATTTAGCTGGAAAAACCTACGGTACGAAGGCATGCGGTCGCGGGTCGAATCCCGGGTCGTAACAATGAGTTTTTCGGAACTTATGTACGGAATATTTACCGTTAGCTATTCGAGAAAGGACCTCTCCCGACCTCTCGCACTATCCGTCTCTTTCTAAGTTTTCTAGAGAATGACGGAAAGTGCGAAAGAGCTCGCGAGCCTTGTGCTAACAGCACGTCTATCATGAGACGGCCGCGAGATACTCTCGATTTTTCTCGCACTTTACCTCTCTTGCTATGTGTTCTAATAAGAGAGAGACGGATAGCGCGAGAAAAATCGAGAGAGCTCGCGCGCCGTCTCGTGATAGATACTGGGCTGTTATTCGGAACCTGCGAACGCAAAAATCACAGAATGCGATCTTCTTACAAATTTCTAACCAAACAAATCCGCCTCTTTTCGCCATCGTCCAACGCGACAACATTACCATCCTCACCACTTAGATGGTTGGCAGTCCTCAACTGTGCGCTTCTCCAGAAACTTCCTGCCTCGCGCAGCTAATCTGTGGAATGGATTGTCGCCTGCGGTATTTCCGGACCGATACGACCTTCAAAACTTCAAGAAAAGAGCGTACACCCATCTTAAAGGCCGGCAACGCACTCACAACACCTCTGGTGTTGCAGGTGTCCATGGGCGGCGGTAATCGCTTACCATCAGGTGATCCGTCTGCTCGTTTGCCTCCTATCACATAAAAAAAATAGTTAATCCTTTATTATGATTAAAAATAATCTTCAGCTGACTGTACAGTGGTGGAAAACCCGTCAAGTCGGAACGCGCGGTTAAAGCGACGGAACGATATTTTGCTATGCACTTTTAAGCAGATTAACGCCTGCTATAAAATGCAGTGCAATTTTTGGACGCGCGAGTGCACACGAGCGTAACGAACGAAAGCTCTTCGATTCAGCTTGGCTTAAAATTCTTTCGTATGTCCGGATGTCCAGATGTCCCGTTGTTCTCCTTTACGTCGCATTTCTCAGCCGATTCTCGTGTTTTTTTCGAGCAGTTTCATAATTATTAGCTCAACTTAAAAACCGGCCAAGTGCGTGTCGGGCCACGCGCAGTGTAGGGTTCCGTAGTTGCCCGTCTGTCTTTGTTACATCGACGTGCGGTGCGGTTGCGTCGGCCGAATTTGTACGATAATTGGCCTTTCCAAGTACACAAGTTGGTCGACTATTACTTGGTAACTACTTATGCCTACTTGTCCGTAATAGTTTTCCTTTTAAATTCATTATATTTACCTACTAGGTACAACCACGAATTTTTCCCCATCCCTAGTAGGTAGTAGCCATTTAGCCGGCAGGGGGGGGTGGACACATGACTCGAACAAACTTAGGGCTTTAAAGCCCGATATCTCGCAAACTAGATGGGTCGGCGCGTATGCCATCTAGTCCAAATGCTGGCTTCATCCTGCATTGCTTCTTCCGTGACATTAAGCTGTGTGCAAGCCCTTTAGTGCAAATTATTTAGAATAATGTGCATTAAGATTTGTTACTTTTATCTATGTATTATTATTTCTTGTAGCGGCTTCCGGACCGTGAGAGCCCTTATATCACTGCGACCATTGCTGATCTATTGTGATCGAAGAATAGTTTTATCTATGTATAGTTTTTGCACTAATAAATTATTTTCTTTCTTCTATCTTTCTTTCTTTCTTTCGTATGACTGTGATGAAGCATTAGCAAAGCGTCCATAGGCTGTCTTATCTTGCTTCCTTATCCGTATGCATGGTTAGGTACCACCGTCGCCGTCGTGGCTTAAAAAGGGAGGGTCTAATTTTGCTTAGTAACACAGTAATTATCTGAACAAATAACCATGTCGGTTAATAATAGGTAGATGAGTCGATGGAAATGATTAATTACGAAAGGAAACATCATGTAAACAATTCTTGGAATTGATCCCGTGACCCGGGTCAATGCAGTCAAGGCTAAAGGTACTCGTATTGGTTGTCAATGACAATAGCAGATTTCAAACTCTAGTATGTATGAACTACTAGCTTCTGAATGCGAATCGCTTGACTTAAGTGTCGGCGGGGCACATAGTACGTTGAACCGATGGCCGTTGGGGCGGAAAGGTTCTCTAGTGGCGACCACGTACCGGAAGGCGCGGCGTGGGTAGGCCCCTCCACAAGGTCGACTGATGACCTGGGGGGCCGGTGGATGCGGGTGGCGCAGGAGCGGTCACTTTGCCACTCTTTGGGGGAGGCCTATGTCCAGCAGACGTCTTTCTGCTGATATGATGATGATGATGAAATCGTTTCGGCGGTTTAAGCGTGAAGACATACAGACGGACAGACAGACAGACACACTTTCGCATTTATCAGAATCAGAATCAGAAAAGTATTTATTGCCACACAAATAAGAAAAAAAAAATACAAGTAAAAGATAATACAAAACTTACAAACTAAATACAAACAATAAAAAAAAAAAAAAAAGAATTAGTGACAATGGGTCCCAGTCTCAGCATGTGCTGGGCGAGGCCCAGCGCTGGTTTTCAGACTGGTCCCGTGAGATCGGTCGCAGGCTAACACATTACCGTGCTTAGGTATAGATATTTAAAAGAACAAATTTAGAAAAGATAAAATAACAAAAAAATAAATAAAAAAGAAACAAAGACGGGTTGGAAAGCAGTACAAAATAAAATAAGAAGGGGGATATCTAGTTACTCTTATTCTTTATTATTATTTATTATTGGGTTTTGAATCTATAATTATGTATTCGTATTGTGCAAGATTGGGTCTGTGTGCATGAGTTGTGTGTAAGTGTGTTATCTGTGTCAATGTCGTAAGCAAGAGAGAGTATTTAGAGCTTATTTTGTATCTCTAGCAAATAAGCTTGGACTGATCGCTTGTATGCTAAAAACCCTATGGGTTCTCGAAGGGGTGGCGGCAGGTCGTTCCAAATCTTAGTAGCAGCAAATTTGAAGCTCCCTCGGAAAAATGCTGTCTTGTGCAGAGGTGTCGCAAGTTTAGTGCATCGTCGTAGTGATTTAGAGCGGCTGTCACTCACCCATTTTAGCTTCTCGAATAGGTAGCTAGGCCGGTGGAACTCTAATACTTTCCGGACTGCGCAGGCGAGGTGCAGCTTCCTTCTATTATCCATGTTGAGCAGCGATTTTTCATTTAAGAAAGGAGTTATGTGTGACCGTTTGGGAACATAGTAACAGAAGCGTACGCACGCGTTTTGCACCCGCTGTATGGACTTTTTAGTCTCTGCTAGAAGTCTCGGTGCATATACTATGTCCGCATAGTTAAACTGTGAAAGTATCAGAGATTCCACGAGAATTTCCCTGACTTTAATGGAAAGGTATTTACGGATCTTGTAGAACACTTTTAACCGATAAAAAGCATTTCTTATCTTCAAGTTGACATGTTCAATATACCGTAGTTGTTCGTCCATTATCATGCCTAAATTTTTTGCCTTATCTACTTGGGGTACTGGCTTGTTTCCTATAACAACTCTTGGACTTTTCTCCTTGATTTTTGACCGCTGCCATTTATTACCCAGAACTATAAACTGGGATTTTGCCGGATTTAATATAAGGTTGTTCTTGGATGACCAGTCAGCTATGATTTTCAAATCTTCGTTGATTTTATTTAAAGACAAGTCTAGGTTGGTCGGCGCAAAAGAATAATAAATTTGGGTATCGTCCGCATACAGGTGCGCATTACAGTGCTTAAGATTTTTGACCAAATCAGCTGTGTACAATATGAAAAGCAATGGACTTAAAATTGATCCCTGGGGTGTGCCGCGGCCAATTGTGAGCGTTTTTGATTTCAAGACCTCTCCGTGGTCCCCTTCTATTTCAACATATTGCTTGCGCTCAGAAAGATATGATCGGAACCATTCACATGACGGCGCAGATACGCCATAATAAGCCATTTTAGAAATCAAAAGTGTCGGGTTGATGCAGTCGAAAGCCCGCGAGAAGTCCAGTAGGACAAGAATGGAACCCATTCCTTGATCTGATGCTGTAATGATGTCGTCAGTAACTTTCGCCAGTGCTGTAGCCGTTCCATGTTTGCTACGGAAACCTGACTGTATAGAAGGTAGTAGGTTGTTATTTTCCAGGTACTTTGATAGTTGATCGCAAACAATTCTTTCCACTACTTTAGAAAGTACTGGAAGGATACTTATCGGCCGCATGTCCTTATACTCCTCAGTCTTGTTTGATTTTGGAATTGGCTTTACCCGCGCAAGCTTCCAGGTCTCGGGGAAGATCCTGGTAGCTATTGATGTGTTAATAATGTGCACTATTATGGGCAGGGTGGTGTCAAGAGTTAGGCGAATCATGTCTATCGTCATACCGTCGTGGCCACTCGCTTTCGTTTCTATTGACATGATGATTTTTAATACTTGCGTTTCAGTACAGTTTTCTATATTAAAAGTTTTGTCAATCATTTTCTGGTCGAAAGAAGCCAGCATTTCGTGGTGTGTCAGAATTACCGGGTATTGCTAAGAAAAACTGGTTTATGTTTTCCGGGTTGCGGAGTTGTTGGGGTATGGATGGGGTATCATTGTTACCTAGACACGACGAGTTCCTAAGGTGTTTCCACATTCGTTGTGGATGGGATTTATTATTATTTACATAGAAGGTAAAATACGCAGTCTTTTCCCGTTCCAACGCTCCTGTCGTATAATTACGCAGGTCTTTGTAATATTGCTTGTGAGGCTCTTTTTTAGTTTTTTGTGCCTTTTTCATAGCATTATCGCGTAAACTCATCATGATTTTGATATTTTCCGTAATCCAGGGATGTGATTTGCAGTCGGTACGCATTCTACGTACGGGTGCGTGAGTGTCGAACAGGTTTGTAAGCAAATGATTGAATTTTTTTACCTTGCTGTCCACATCCGGAATGTCCATAATTTCCCACCATGGAGCACATGCCAAGTCGGCTTGGAAAATGTTCATATTTATCTTACCCAAGAGTCGTTTGTAGATATATTTAGGTGCCTGTTTTGGCTTAGCTAGCAATAGTTCGGCGAGAATCATAGCGTGGTCACTAAGCTGGGAGTTATGGTGCACATGTATTGCCCTACACACGTCCGGGCAGTCTGTAATGAATAAATCCAGTAAAGATGAGCTTTCGTGTGTGATTCTAGTGGGTTCATTAACCAGCTGCTCTAAACTTCGCTGAGTTAGGAATGCTCTTAATTTTTTAACTATAATTTTATAAATGAATAAATGAACTTTATTTTGCAAGTGGGCCGCAATGGCACTTTTACAGGTCTGACTCTACTAGCGTTTCCAAATATAAGACCATTGTCAAGAGGAAACACCGGAACAAACTTAACAGTAAGCAATTTTTAACAAAATAATCTTAGTCACCAGCGTAGTTCCGCAGGAGAACCAGTCAAATACCTTAAAATTAAACAAAAGTCAAACAACACGACAGATTAGGGCTATTTTGATTCCGGTCTGGGCCATGCATTTCTGTCAGTCATATAGTCTTCAACTCTATAATAAGCTTTTGACATCAATGTCTTTTTTAAATATTTTTTAAGAGCTGGGAGGGGTAATGTTAAAACTTCGTCAGGTAACTTGTTGAAGAAATGGATACATTGACCCTAAAATGACCTCTGTACTTTACGGATACGAAACTTTTTAATTGCAATTTTATTTTTGTTCCTAGTATTGAGCTTATGAATATCCGAATTTTTTGTAAAAGAATGGATGTTTTTAATTACATAAATAATATTCTCATATATATATAGAGATGCTACAGTCATAATATTAATTTCCTTAAAACGGTCTCTTAAGGATTCTCGTGAACTCAATAAATATATTGAGCGAATAGCCCTTTTTTGTAATACAAAGACAGTCTGTATATCAGCTGCTTTACCCCAAACCAGAATCCCATATGACATCACACTGTGAAAATAACTATAATAAACTAAGCGAGCTGTTTCAACATTGGTCAATTGCCTAATTTTCCTAATAGCATATGCTGCTGAACTTAACTTACGTGCTAGGACTGCTATATGGGGACTCCATTGTAGGCTTCTGTCTAATGTTATACCAAGGAATAAAGCCTTATCAACCATTTCTATAATATTAGTATAATTTGAACGAACTACTCGTAATGCTGGATGCGGGTGCCGCAGAACCGGTCACTTTGGCACACTTTAGGCACATTAGGGGAGGCCTATGTCCAGCAGTGGACGTCTTACGGCTGATATGCTGATGATGAACGAACCAAAAATATTTTGTATGTCCGGCTGTTCGGCTGTCATCCTCTACACCTCGCATTTCTCAACCCATTCTCGTGAATTTTTGTATGCAGGTTCAATAATTATATAGATTTTTTTGTAGATACAGTTTTTGACTACATAGAGCAGCTCAAAAAAACTGGCCAAGTGCAAGTCGGACACGCGCATGGAGGGTTCCGTACCATCTATTAAAAAAAACGGTAGAAAAATCACGTTGTTGTATGGGAGCCCCCCTTTAATATTTATTTTATTTTGTTTTTAGTATTTGTTGTTATAGCGGCAACAGTGAAAATGAAATGAAAATGAAAATGAAAATGAAAAATATTTATTTCACTATTAAGCAGTGTACATAATACTAGGTGGGGACTTCCTGTTAAGTATACAATACCTGTGTTAGGAAGCCCCGCTCCTCCATAGCAACAAGTAGTTATTTATTTACATAACAGAAAAAAAAAAGAAGAAAAGAGAATTGTGTATGTGTGTGTGTGTGTGTGTGTGTGTGTGTCGCGCACGAGTGTGTATGGACGTATGCGTATAAGTGTAGGTATGAGTTTCACAAAATTTCACTAGCCTGTTCTTATCTATATTTATATAAGTTAGATACATTAGTTCTTGTTTTGACAAAGTTTTACATGTCTGTATACATAGTGATTATTATTATAGAGCCTCTAAACACACAGAATGTTTATTTATTATTTGATGATGTACTATATAACAATGCTTCAGTTTCCTCATAACTTAGCGTCAAGAGCCACTCTAATATAGATTCTTTACATTTATACATTTGTAATTGGTGTATGTCTAATTGTTCATTTAGCTTATTATACAGATATGCTGATTGTGCTGCAAATTGCCTCCTTGCAAATGTAGACTTGGCTGTAGGGACTGGGGCAACACTGGGCTTTCGTCTTCGCACTTGAGGGTTAGTAGGTTTGAGGGTTATATTCTAATGTTTTATGTAGTTTTAGCGTTGCTGTGAGAATGTACAGCTTTCTCATTGATAAAAGGTTAGTTATTTGATATAGTTTTAGCATTATATTTTAGCTTAGAGTACATTACCTTTAACAGACAGCGCTGCCCTCTCTCCACCTCCAAGAACTTAGTTCTTGTTGAACCACCCCATGCCGATATGCAATAACTCATGATGGACTGAGCTAATGTAACGTAAAGTTGATTTAAAAGTTTTTCTGTGGTAATATGTCTAAGTTTTTTAAAAATCCAAATCAATTTACGTATTCTGGTATTGACATATTCAATATGTGTGTGCCATGACATGCGCTGGTCCAACATTACACCAAGATATTTGATACAGTTAACTTTACAAATTTCTATACAATTACACGAAGAGGGATCAAGTCTCTGACAGGTATGAATTTTCAAAGTTAGATTACTGGGTTGTGTCCTATTATATTTAGTAAAACATATAAAGTTTGTTTTATTTACATTAAGTGTTAAAAGGTTGCATCCCAGCCAGGAAAATACTGTACTCATACCAGCTTCAGCTCTTCCATACACAGATTCCCAAGATGGCCCCTCAAAGACTATAGCGGTGTCATCGGCATAAGAAAAGGTATGCCCACAATGTAGTTTGAGGTTCGTCAAGTCGTTTATGTAAATTAAAAACAATGTAGGCCCCAGTACAGACCCCTGGGGGACGCCATATGTTACTTTAGCTTCTTGACTAGTGAACTCACCTATTTTAACCATTTGTGTACGTTCCAATAGGTAGTCACTCAGCAGATTTAGTGCAATCCCTCTTATACCAATCCTCTCCAACTTGCTCGTAAGAGTGGAGAGAGAGACGGTGTCAAAGGCTTTCTTACACATCAGTAATACATCATCTGTGAAATTAAAATATATATTTTTTGGAAAAACACACTCCTACATACTATACTCATCATCATCATCCTCCTAGCGTTATTCCCGGTAGTGCCCCTAAAGGAGCCCGGGGTCCGCTTTGACACCTAATCCCAAGATTTGGCATAGGCACTAGTTTTACGAAAGTGTATGTATGTATGTATGTAAATACTTTATTGTACACAAGACACAGGTAAAATTGTGACGTCATGGAAAACGCCACAGTCGCAGCAGCGACACACCGGCGCCGCCGCGGGGGACAGACGAGCGGGGTAGAGCGGCCCACCACGGCGCGCCCCACCACATCGCCGCCCGACCGCCGGCACGCTGCACCGCGCCCCACCGCACCGCCACCCGCCAGCCAGTATATAAGCGCTGCGCGACCGCCAGACCGGCAGCTCAGTCCGACGCAAGTCAGGCCTAGCTGAGTTTCTTGCTGGACTCTTCTCAGCTAGGCTAGGTTTTAGCGAACCAGCGATAAAACTCCCAGTAGTTCGATACCACTCACACCCCAGATTCGGTTGATACCGTTCAACCAATCTCACTGGAGCGCAAACTCTTAGAGTATTCCAGTGTACAAACTTCCCCGCGTGGTCGTGCCGGAGGCTTCCCCTGGATTTTCCCCAGGCCACCCTCCAACCACGCAGTTCGACCGCTATATTGGGTCCGTCCTATTATAGCAACAGTCAGGTTAAAAAAAAAAAAAAAAAAAAAACCAGACCGGCAGAGTTTGGCTAGCGGCTCGCCGTGTGCCCAACTCTCTCCCCGCCCTCCTCTCCTCCCCGCCACTGGCGCTTGGCTACCCCGAGTTTCAGCCGTGGCATCCCGACTTCTGGCACTTGGCTGCCCCGAGCTTGCCGAAGTCCTCCGCTCCCCTCGCTCCTTCCAGGCGCTTGGCTGCCCCGAATGATCTAGCCTGAGGAGTGAGTAATAGGGCCGCCCCGTCATCCAGGCGCTTGGCTACCCCGAGTGTTGCCGGGATCACGAATACAACCCGAATCCGCGGTTCTACCTGGCGCTTGGCTACCCCGAGTGAAAGCCGGAGGATCGCAATCCCCCGTTCCCGTCTCGCCAACCCCCGTACCGAACTCCCGGGGCAACCGTGCCCCAGCTCGCGAGTGATAGCGATAGTCTAGATTTAAGGTGATCTTAGTTAATTAAAAGGGCGACAAGACCCATTATTTAACACTAATCCGACCGCTATTATCATTTACCCCTGCTCCCGCCAGGCTCATTCCCGTCTGAGTTAGCTAGGAAACCCTCGAACGCCCTTCAGGCAGAGGGATATGTGTGTGTGGCTAAACCCGCACATCACAAAATACAGACAAAAAAGTTTAATCAGTACAAAGGCGAACTTATCCCTGTAAGGGATCTCTTCCAAAATGACTGCCATCTGACCTTCCATTCCCACCCAGAGGGAAAACTAGACCTTATTGGGATTAGACCGGTTTGGCCACGATGTTTTCCTTCACCGGAAAGCTAACGGTAAATCTTCCGTGCATAAGTTCCGAAAAACTCATTGGTACGAGCCGGGATTCGAACCCACGACCGCGCTTGACAGCCACATGTCTGAACCACTAGGCTACCGTAGCTCTTTGTACATACTATAGGCAGGCGCGGGACACTAACCGATTATCCAGACCATCCAACATTCAACTCAGACCATGACCTTCATTTCCATCGCAGTCACAGCGGGTCACCGGTGAGATGGAATAAAACAAAAGCGTTGACTAAAAATTTAGAATTGTATTCTTCCGTTTCCACAATCTCCCGGTTAAATTACGATTTAAAGCTACAAGAAATTTAGTCGTGGGTTCGAAAAGGGCCCGTCTGGTTCCTCAATCCGCTGCACCGGTAAAAGACCGTTGCAACAGTCGTTATTTTCAAATTTAAATTTAATTGAATAACGGTTATTTAAGTAACGGTTTTTCCAAAAACCAAATAACGTTAATTTTGCTGGTTCGAGAGTAGCACACTCCCCTGGCGTCTAAGGTCGGTGGCACGTGGCTGGGGGACACGGGCGTAAGGTGCAGGCGCTCAGCTCGGACACGTTGACGTCATGAACGATGACTCGGCGGTTCCGGAACCTTCTATCGGCGATTTGCAGCCGTAGCCGTACCCTGGAAATTTCACGTCCGGTGTCAAATTAATCCCGTCGTTATCCTCCCGTCGCCTATCACCAGCCACAAGCGAAGCAAGGAAGAAAGTGCCAAGAGAGTGAAAGTGAGGTGATGTGCTGTGTCATAGTCAGACGGAGTTACAGGAAAGATGGGTGGTTGAAAATGGGTTTCTCTTTCTTTAATAAAAAGGAAGCATATATACAGGCCGCATGGCAACTAAACTGGAAAATTACATTAACCCTTGCTAGGCTAATTAACTCACACTTCAAAACACCGGGGTAGCATCAAAATGTAAAATAAATGTGCATTACACTACGGCAATAGTTACGGCAAAGCAGTGCACGTACAATAAACAATAGGCATAAAACATTAACACTCCAAGCCGCAATTAGCAACGGCGTACGCCACACCCTTATAACTACCCGTTATTAAGAAAATGAAATGCGATGGAATGACATGATATTAAATGAAAAGCAATGATATGATTTAAAACGCATAACGTTAGTTCGTTCCAAACTTACCGGATCAAGGGTTATAACCTACATACATACATACATATACTCACGCCCGTATCCCATTGGGGTAGGCAGAGACTAAGGAACGCCAAATACTACGGTCCTAACATACTTCTTTCGCTTCAATCACATCCATACATCTCCTCATACAGGCTCGTCGGTTGCGGGTACTCCTGACCTGGCCTTTTAACAGTATTGCTGAAATTTGGTCATGATACCCTCGCCTAGGCCGCCCCCTACCGACCCTTCCATCCATCTCCTGGACGTAAATCCTCTTAGTCAATCTACTTTCACACATCCTCTCAACATGCCCAAACCACCGAAGCGTACCTTTCTCAATCCTAGTCACATCGTCTTCTATTCCACATTTTTCTCTTATTACACAATTTTTTATTCGATCATTCAAACGAGCTCCACACATACTTCTTAACGCTCTCATTTCAACTGCATTCAGTCTACTCTCATACTTTTTCTGAAATACCCAAGTCTCACTTCCATACATCAGTGTAGGAACAAGCACTCCTCTGTGAACAGCGAGTCGAGCCTTCTTTGTTATATTTGGCTGCTCACAAACGCGTGCAATGCTCCATTCACCTGATTTCCCGCTTTCACTCTTCTTTCAATGTCACCAATCACACTTTCCGTCTCTCGTAAATAAAGAACCCAAGTACACAAATTCATTTACTTGCTCCACTCTCTCACTGTCAATCAGAACATTGCACACAGTCACACGTTCTTCTTTCTCAAATACCATCACTTTTGTCTTACTCACATTGACTTTCATACCCTTCCGCTTCAGCGAGTCATCCATACAAGTTACCATCTCTTGCAGCTCCTTCTCTGATGACGCAATGAGCACCTGGTCATCAGCGTATAGGAGGAGCACCTGGTCATCAGCGTATAGGAGGAGCACCTGGTCATCAGCGTATAGGAGGTTTTTAACCGAAACGCGAAATATTTATAAAATGCCTGAAATTGTGAGCCTAGATCGTTATTTAGCAAAAACAATATCTTATATATGGTTATTATATGGTTGGGTTGGTAAGTCATTATAGTTATATTATTTTAATTGACTCTCATTGATTTTTAGTAGTAATAATTTACTTTAAAAACAAAGTTTTAACCGACTTCAATTTAGTACTCCGCCAAGCCACGAGCACATTTCCTATTTTTTACAATTTACCACATGAACTGATTTCCGATAGCAAATGCGTTGATTACTATAGAAAAAACCGAATCGCTGTATGTGGGCCGATAATATTTGAGGACTTCCATCGATTCCCCAAGATCATCACCAATGGCACTTCATTAGTTCCTATTTCAACGGAATCTTATCAGAACCTGTGACGTACTTTTGCACTTTTAAGTACATAATTGAGGAATACGATAAGTCATCTGTGGTCTTCATCATCAATTCCTCGCCACCAAATTTATGATTCCGGATGTAAATACACGAGTTATAAGAGAAAATACCAAATTCACTACACGCGTGCCTTATAAAATTGAGGAGTCCCCTCAATTCCTCATGGATCCCATCATCTAACTGAATTTTGAACCCACCTGGAAGTATATACATACGAACAAAAAAAAAATTTCCGAATCGGTTTATCAATGACGGAGTTCTGAGGTAACAAACATTGAAAAAAAAAAAAAAAAAAAAAAAAAAAAAAAAAAAAAAAAAAACCGAATTGAGAACCTCCTTTTTTTTGAAGTCGGTTAAAAAACCAAAGAGAGTGTATTAGGGAAAGTCGATAGAAAGTTGGAAGGGGACGACCTCGACGAACTTTTTCTGACTAAATCGGAGAAATCCTAAAGAAAGGTCAGGGCAAGAGTATTCAATCGACGGAAGGCTTGGTGAAAACACGGACATTGGCTGTTGCAGGCTGTCAGGGGATTCTGCTACGAAACACAAGTCACCAGCAGACATAATATCAGTAATCAGTGCATACGAGACCTTGGTGCGAACCTTCAGTCGAGCCAGGTAGTAAAAGGTGGATAAATTTCGATATTTGGGGAACACTATAATATCCAAGTGTGACCTTGATGCCGAGATCAATAGCAGGGTCATTGCTGCAGCTGCGGCATTCGGCAAGCTGTGTTCCAAGGTCTTCTGCTCACATGACCTGAAGTTGGCAAATAAAATTTCAGTGTACATGGAAATTGTGCTGCCAAACCTCCTGCCAAACTCCTCTGAGACGTGGTGTGTGTACCGCCACCACATACGCAATCTGTATAGTTTCCACCTCAAATGCCTGCGATCCATCATGAAGATTAGATGGTCCGACAGAGAGCGAAAGACCGAAGTCCTGCGACGAGCCCATGTTGGTGGCATTGAGGCCTATCTAATGCGTCGGTAGCTCCTGCCCCCGGTAGTGGTGCGGTCACGTATCTCGTATGGGGGAGGTGAGAGTGCTTTGGCGAAACGCATCTTCTACTCTGAAATGGAGGAGGGCAAGCGAAAGCAAGGCGGACAACTCCTCCAGTACAAGAATGTCCAAAAGCGACATATGAAGAGATGCAGCATTGAGCCTTCTCAACTGGAGTGTTTGGCAGCAGCATCGGTCAGAATGACGCAGAAAGGTGAACAGTTCGCGAGTTCGAGAATCAGCGCAAAGTTGACCTTGATAATAAACGCGACCAGTTAAAGGCCCGCCCACCTGCTCCCATAGCATACAACTATCAGAATGGCTTACGTGCCCTGCAATGTGCACGGAAATTCGCCGCAAGGATAGGCTACATGTGATAAGCCATCTTCGAGTGCACGAGCGCCAAAACGCTGGATAGGAGTAGGAGTGTTCGCCATGGCCGAAAGCGGTCGGACAGATCATCATCATCATTCAATCGACGAGCATGTATGAATCATCATCCTCCTAGCGTTATTCCCAGTAATGCCCCTAAAGGAGCCCGGGGTCCGCTTTGACACCTTATCCCAAGATTTGACATAGGCACTAGTTTTACGAAAGCGACACGACGAGCGTTAGACGAGCATGTATGAATAATGAGAGATAATGTAAGAAGTATATCGATTTAAATCCATGATATCTGTCTAACAATACTGTTGGATAATTAAATATGCCTCTGGAAGTTGTAGACAATTCCTGCTACCTTGGGCCCACAGTGTCAAACATCCACCATGTTCGGGAAGCTCAGTACAAGAGTATGGGATACGAAGATGATCGTGTACCAGACACGCATCTTGTACGGTGCTGAAACTTGGACATCGTATACAAAACAGAAGCGGGTATTGAACAAATTCGGCGTATTCTAGAGTTCGCATGAAAGACCGCGCTCAGGCGCGTTTCCCCAGCATTATTGCTATCTTGAAGCAAATACGTCTTCACTGCCCGGGGCAAAGGATTGAGCCCTTCCATTTGCCATGCATAACTCTCCTTAGATTTAAGGATAGAGCACAACGAGACATGTTGACCTGTAAGATCGATCCAACCAAATGGGAACAGGAATCTGAGGACCGAGACCACTGGAGGAAGACCCTGGGCGAAGGTATGGTAGTGCATGAAGCAGCTTGGTTCGATCTTCTGTTGTTCCCATGAGAACCTGCCCCTACATCACCCTGCATTTGTCAAATATGCGGTCGGCCTTGCGAGTCATGTACGTTAGTGCCGCACGACCATGACATAGACTGCTTAAATCATCTTATCATAGATAAACAAGGCCAATGATAATGATGATGTATAAAAAGAATTCATTTTTTTTTCAGTTATTTATTCAACTACTCCTGGCCTACTAATAAACTGGAAGCGCTCATAGCCCAGCGGCGCCTGCGAGTCGGGAACGATTACGCAGGTTAAGCAAAGATGGCAGCGGTCAGCCTTTGGATGGGTGACCGCCTGATGTTTGAGTGGTTAATATAAATGAGCGCTTCCGTGCTTTGGAAGGCACGCTAAGCAGTTGATCCCGGCTGCTGTCTATGACAGTAGTCGTTAAGCCGAGTTAGAGGCCTTCGGGCGGCTTGAGAACTTCTAACAGTCGAGTTGCCCACTCACTTGACAAAGGGGGGACAACTGTTACTCGCGTCCGCAGGAGCTACCTACCACAACCCTCCTGGGTGGTACTAAAGAGTGACAAACTTTAAAAGGCCAAAATAATGTATGCCATACGATTAAATAAATAAAATAAACTGGAGCTAATACTTATACTCTTAAGTACAGTGAAATTATCCTCCAATACATATTTTTTTGAACTTTTAGTATAAACCGGTGAAAAACCGGTTAACCGGTTTTTGACTGTCGATTCGGTTATTAACCGGTTTTGAAATTTTACCGGTTTTTGCATTCCCTAGTACAAAAGGGCGCGGTTTCTTCGTCGGACGGTCGGAGCGAGTGTGTCGCGGGAATGGCTTGCGGCCGGCACAAGTCAGAGCTGCGCGGGAGCGGCGGCGGGGAGATCTGCGTCTATGGTATTCGCGCGGTAACAATGGAAACGTTTAGGGTTCCGCGCGTAGCCAATTCCAATGTGACAAATGGTTCACCACACTTGACATATTTGCAAATACAACCGATAACCACTTAATCGAACCCAATTAACTAATAACTTACATTTGCAATGTTTATTTCCTAATTACGATTACATGCGAACGCGACTATGTTAAAGTGCTGAACTGCAACAAGTTTTGCTCCTGGCGGGGACCATCACACGCCTCGTATCATGAGGTGCGTTTAGAGATGGTATCCGCCTTCGCTTTAGATTATTGTTGTCTTGAAGGGCCTCTGCGCTGTTGGCTTCGGCCCCACGCATGCCTTCCAAAGGTCCGGATATGGAAAATACATAAATAATAATACCCAATAAAAATTTATTTCGCAATTCACCACTTTTACAATTGCTTCAATAACATGCGTAATAAGTTAAGTAGCAATCAAAAAATATATAACATTTCAATACTTTTTTAATTCATTTAATTATTCCTTATAAAAACTATACAGATCTGTAAACTATAAAGTCCTGTAAAAAATAATATTTGAGTATGTTATTTTATGACTGTACCTGTAGATACCTACTATGAATTATTCTGTGGTGTTATTTAAGATTTTTATATCGATATATAGATATGACGTCTTTTTAAGGTATTTGTAAATATAGTGTGTAGGTGCCTGATATAAAACACGTGTAAGTAGATTAATAAAAATCGTAACCGTAAATGATAACAAATATCCATATTCGGAGGCCAGAATATTCCGTCTAGCCAAACCCGGGAAAACCAGTTAGTTGGAACTCCAATTACGAGTAGTTCTTATGAGTCTAGGGGTCTATATACATTGGGTTAGACCTAAGAGAAAACAGGTTGTGACTCTCGCTAAGGTCTTTGTACATCCGCCCTTATCTCTGATCTTAATATTATCTATCGATCGCGTAATCATTTTAATAAATTAATGGATCATTAAATTATGATTTATTGTTCCGATTTAATCTAAATTGGTCTAAATAGGACGTCAGACGAGTATTTACCATTTGAAAATGCGCAGCTAAAAATAAAGTACCCAATAACAAATATTTACGCATCCTCCTGTAGGTCAAGCGACCCTCTTACGACAACTAGATATGACCTTGAACGTGTGCTTGTTTGTTTCTGTCAGTTTCCACTCCAATGCTGGCCATACACGATGCTTCCTATCGTCCAATCGGCATGTCGCTACCGATTGGATCAGTCAGAACTGACCGTGTGTAGGAGTGGATTGGCATGAGTCATGAGTCACGATAGGAAGCATCGTATATCGCCAGCATAAGGTCTGGAAGACGTTTGTTAAGTAATTAGGTGTAACTTTCAAATGTACTGCATGTGGGAGCGAATCACTCGCCAACACCTGGTTTTCTTAGAATACCTATAATAGAATAGAATCGTTTATTGCATATCACATTACAAAGATTGGATGGAATTAACACATAAGTAGGTATACATGTGACACCCTCACAGAATGCTCAAGTTGTACTGTTACCGTTATTATTATTATGTCATATGGCTTTTAGTCCTGAAAAACTACTTTAATTTACAATTTATATTACTCGTAGTTGCACAGAACGAAAATATTTACAATTTATTTCATGTCTAAATTGAGTAGCCAATCCCTTGCTTCCGGTGTGTGAGTGCTAATAAGTCCTGCATGCTTCCGGCAAATTGCCTTTTAGGGCATTTTCCTGTGATGTGGGGGGGGGGGAGGGATTGTTTGAGTTGGCTCCCCACAGTCACAGGCTGGTGTCGGCGAGATTCCCCATCTGTGAAGGTTCTGGTTACATCGTCCCACTCCCCGTTCTGATGCGGTTTATAGTGACCCAGATCTTACGTAGGTCTTTGAAGCCACTCGGCAGTTTAGTGGGGTCTATGGGGTCTGTTACCGCTACATAGAATATAATAGCACTTTATTGCCTCACAGCATACTGGATACAGAAACGAAACATAAAAAAATACTAAACAGAAAAATAAAAACTAAATCTAGTATATCTTTAACAATACCTCTATTGATAAATATCCTTCTCTATCATCTGGACTCCTCTCAAGATACATTGCCTGGCTTGGAGTCCATAGGACATATTTAAACAATGGAATTCCTTTTTGGCAATGCAATAATTTATTATTATTATTATAAACTCTAAGATTGCCAATTTGCCACTGAGTGGCAGCCTGACAGCTCCAAACGGAAACGCGGCAGATCCCGTCGGCGACGGCGTGACGAGCTTGACTCCTTTTTAAAAGAATGGCCAGAGCCATTATAATACATGTTACATATTCATTCCTTGCCTTAGTAATATATTTCATTAAGTATAGTTTAAATACCTATTAATTTTGAAAATATTAGAGATGCAACGAATAGTTGTTTGGCTGGATACCGGATACCGGATATTCGGCTTGATCACCGGCCGAATATCCGGTATCCGGCCGCCGAATATTCGGCCGGCCAAACGATACCTACTGTTTAGTATGGCGGCGGGCGCGTCGTGCAGGTTTCAACCTGTTACGTATTGTAGGTTCGCGCGGACCGTTTTCTAGGCAAGAAACGAGTTTTATTAGGTCAGTGTACGGAACTATTTCGTATGCAGTATACGTGCGCCCGCCTATTTTGCTGAATAGATAAGTTTTTAGTGTCACTAACCATTTTTCAAAGTTAAATACCAAACAGAATCACTATTCGGTATCCGGCCGGATAGTGCGCAACTATCCGGTATTCGGCCGGATAGTAAAATAATGGCCGGATAGGCCGGATACCGGATAGCAACCGGATATCCGTTGCATCTGTAGAAAATATCTTAGCTTTTCACTTTATCGCATTGCTTTCTATATGCCGACAGCACCGTATTTTATACAGAAAAATAGCGACACATCACATATGTTTATAGGCATCTCGTTATTCTCGTTAGATAGAGAAGTCACATTCGGCAGAAGTATGCAAGAAACTATACCGATTTTCATATGCTTTGTACAATTTGGCTAAAAGTACCAACCGCACTTTACTAACCCTTATCACGGATTTGTTTCGTCAACCCTGCGATATGGCATAATTTTCCGGGGAAACTCTACCTATCGAGCTACACTATTCAGGGCTCAAAAACGATGTGTAGGTAAGAGCTATCTGTGAATGTGGTGTGTCTGCCTTATTTTCAGTCCCCAAAGTTACTGACATTTCCATGTCTATACATTTTTGAGTGTTGTATTATTGTCAAAAGTAATTCGTTTTTTTCAGTTGAGAGAGCAAAAGCGAACTTGCAACCTTCGCCCAAGGAAACCAGCGTTGTAAGAGTACCTAAGACAGCTTTGATGCAAAATGGCACCAAAATTGTTCAAGTTGTCAGAAAGAAGCATACACAAGTTTAAGTCGTTATTTAATTTCTTACTTTTTGTAAGCGTTCTTACAGTGTAGCGGATTATTTCAATGATCTTTGACATATATGCTGAATTTAATTGTTGTCCATATAATCCATATGTAACCTAGTATTAGAGATAGACATTTTATTGTTAGATTGTAATTAAGAACCAATTGTTTCTTAGGCCAGAAGGCACGGCATAGGTTCCTTGAAATATTATGTACCTGTGATGAACGAATAAAAGAGTGATTGATTAATTGATTGATTGATTGTATTGTACCGTCGATGTACCTACTATTATCAAGGTATCGGCAATCGGTAATGTATATGTTATTTAATAATACGCCGTCGCATATATGGACTGCCATTGGAGTCTTCTGCTCCTAATAATAATAGGCTATGTGTCTTCGCGCACCCTATATAAATCGCACTTTCCGTGCGCCTGTATTTAGAGTCACTTTGGTGCTGTTTAAATATTGATACCTTTGTACCGTACCAGAATATTTAATGTACGTTTAAAATAATAATTATTTTTTTCAAAAATCATCGGCAATGTTGACTTTATTGGTAAAAAATCAGAACGTGAAGTGCATAGTTTATGGTTAGTCAACATTTAAAAAATAAAAAACCTTGCCGCCTCGATTTTGCTCGACTGCAATGTTTTTTTTTTTTTTTTTTTTTATATGGCATCGCGCTCTTGGCGCATTCAGCCAAAAAACGAGGAAACGGGATTTCAGGAAAATACGGATAGATCGGAAATTTGGATAACAAGGAAAAGATCAGGAAAGGGTACAATAATATATGTTAAAGTTTAATATTATTTAAAGATAAAAATGAATATAAGGCCTTAAATATATACAAGGATGAGTCATTAATATACAGGAGTGAAGGAATGGATACAGGAAAAGGAACTTTAAGCAATGACAGCTGGTTTAGTAGTATTGAGCGATCGTATTGTTGACATTCAAAAAAAATGTGGTTTAGGTCACCGGGATCAGCTCCACAAATACATGCAGAACTGGCCACAATGCCTAATCTTGAAAGATGCTCCGGTGTACACAAGTGACCCAGTCTCATGCGGATTACCATGCTGGTTGCTGGTTTTGAAAGTGATATTTTAGAAAACCATGGTTTGGCAGGAATTAACGGTTGTATGTCCCGGTAGCGTAAACCCGTCCTTGCATCAGGTGATGTCCAAAGTTTCATCCATTCATCTCGTAAGTATACTTTGGGCAAAGCTAAAAGGTCTTCAGGTATATTTTCATAAGGAAACATATCACCACAATCAATGGCATCACGGGCCAGCACGTCCACCCTTTCATTTCCTTTTATTCCTCTATGCCCAGGGATCCAAGCAAAGGAAACAGAATAATCATTAAAAGAACATTTTAACAAGAGGCTACGTATTTTATAAATAATTGGGTTATTCAATTTGGATCTGAAAGGAAATTTAACAATTGATTGTAGAGAACTTAATGAGTCTGTAAATATTATCGTCTTTTTAAGACGCATAATAATGATCATCTCTACTGCCTTCAGGATTC
Organism: Epinotia demarniana; assembly: GCA_945867215.1. Taxonomy (NCBI): domain Eukaryota; kingdom Metazoa; phylum Arthropoda; class Insecta; order Lepidoptera; family Tortricidae; genus Epinotia; species Epinotia demarniana. The sequence continues at coordinate 10,636,294 of OX244285.1, forward strand.
CAAAGCACTCACCACTCATACACGGATGACTCTGGAGGCAACTTTACTTTTTGATATATATTCGATTGAACATGTAGAACTCCAATTCCAACACAACCATTGACTGATATTTTAGAAGCATCTGTGTAAATATGATGAGCACCCAGGCCCTCAGTTCCAATGAAACTCAGGAACTGTTTATTTTGTTCCACATCATTCTTTGAGATGCCAATATTTAAGAGCACTGAAGGAACAAGTGTGAGAGAATCATAGTCATGCTGGAAGATGGGCAATGTAGAAGCACTAACAGTGGGGGCAAGTATAGATTTAACTTTTTCATAACTTTTAATTATAATCAGCTCGGCGAACCTTGATCCCTATGACACTGACAGTTATTCCCACGACACAATCTTGTAGTAGCGTCACCGTTATATTATAATCGAATTGGCGGTGTCTAAAAATGATATTTATTAATTTTAGGCAGATATATGCAATTACAATAATATCCCGTTGGAATTATAATAATTATTAACACTTACAAGAAATTATCTCAATCAGACTTTACGTTGACGTCCTGCAAAAGTTACTCCGTTTGGAAGATATCGACTAGTGCGGAAAAGTATCGATAAACAAATATCGAAAATGGAAACGAGTGTACAAAATACATCAATAGAGTACCTACGCTCTTAGTGTCAGATTTATAATCATTTAAGTTGTTTGCGATAATAAAATAAAGGAGATTTAACAAATTTATTGTATATACCTACTCAAATAAAACAAAAGCGGTTTATTAATGATTTTTTAATATACATTAATTAATCTGAATCTGACAATGATGTCACTGATTGCGTCTCAGACTCGGAATCCGAACTGCAGCTGCTTTCTCCTATGTTTATTAAAAACGGCTGGTCTACTATATTGTCGTATCGCACGTCTCGATTCCAATCATCTAAGCATAGTTTTTTCGTCTTTTCAACCACTTTCCTCCAATTGTCCGGAGTCACTTGACTACATGCCTCTTGTAGCAACGTAAGCATTTTATTAGCTGTGAATGGCGGAGTGGTGTTAAGCCTGGCTGCACAACCTGAAACAATAATGGTTTAGATTAAAAATGATGCAAAGTCAAAGAGCGAGATCGGGGTAAGTACATTATAAGTACATAATTTTGTACGTTAAAAGTGTGTAATTGATATAAGCACATGGATAAAAATAAAAATGCAATTTGCTAGTGAAATAAAATAGCTTTAAATAGTACTAGCCGACTAGACAGTCACCAGTGACCTAAATAAAAACATGTTAAAATAAATACAAATCAACCCACCTTTGATCTGCGCCCATATCATTTCGATTGCATTATATTGGCAGTGGTAGGGCGGTAGCCGAATCACGGTGTGCCCTTTTGATTTTGCCATCTCATCCAAGAAATATTTCTTCTTTGTTTGCTGTTTATGAAGGTTCAACAATCTAACTAATTCCTTTTTCAGCATTTGAGTATTAGCTGCCACACCATTGTTTTGCAGCCACTCTATTATTTCGCCTTTATTGTTGTTCGCGGTAGGCGCTTTATTAATTTGCACAGAGTGGTATGGGGCGTTGTCCATTAAAATGTAGTGGGGCTCGTTTAAATTGTCTAATAGTTTTGTGAACCATTTCTTGAAATTCTCAAAATTCATCTCTTCGTGATAATCAGTTGTTTTCACGGATTTGAAGGCCCACAAGCAGTTAGGTACAAAACCTTTGGCTGTGCCAGCGTGGCAGATAATCAAACGCTGGCCCTTGCCTTCTGGTGCTTTGGTACAGGATTTCTCTGTGTCGTCTGTCCATGTTTTGGAGACTGAGTGATTGGCGTTGAGCCACGTTTCGTCCAGATAAACCACCTTGTCCCAGTTCTCGATGTTTTTTATTTGTCGTAGAAAATCACACCTCATCAATCCAATGTCTTTCCGCTCCATTATCACTTTTCTTTTGTCACACTTCCCATAACGAAATCCACATTTTTTTATAACCTGTCTGAGAGAAGTGAATCCACCTTTAAATAAATCAGCCGATTTCAGCGACGCTAATAATTTTGTGCAAGTCGGCAGTTCACCTCGAAAATAATAGCCGTAAATATGGTTTCGTATCGCTGCCATGTCGAAATCATCGGGGTTAGTTACGGGTCGTGCCCTATTATGTTTTTTCTTCTTTGGAGTTGATAGTTTGTTCTCCTCCATCGACGATTCGCCGAACTTCTCCTTTGTAATTCGGGAAACGGTAGCTTTGCCAATTCCCAAAGCATCAGCAACACGGTCGCGTACGTTGTCAAGTGGCAACAAAGGTCCGCCATTTTGTTGTTCGCGAGCAAAATAGTCACGCAAGCGTACAACAAACTCCCGCGTTTCACTGTTGAGTACAGTTTTTCTCAGTCTTTTCGGCATTTTGAAACACCAACAAAAACAAAACAGCAACAATAACAAAAACAGAAAACAACAATAGTAACAAACAAAGGATTCCGATGACACAACAAAACACGTGGCGCATACAAGGCGTTAGCACTCGTACTGGCGTAGCGAACTGACAGTACTAGCGTAGTGACAGATCAGATAGTGTTGCTATAACTAAAATTTTAATTCACATTAAAATTATACAGTCCGACCATGTTACCTCTGCATCGGAATATTGGCAACCCCATATACAAATACACGGATACTTGTAAATATAACAAGCATTATAATTATAGTAATGTAGATTATATTTTAAAAACATGTTTATCGATGTGGCTGAATGCAAGTCACGCCATTGCCTATAAAAAGTTGCGATATATCGACACGACCCGTCACTAGTATGAACTGTCATAGGGATCAAGGTTCGCCGAGCTGATTATAGATAGTTTCTTGAAACCTACTACACTTCCTGGTTCTAGCAGAAATGTCCCATAGTCTAAAACACTCCTTATTAGGGCATTATACATCAGTTTTAGGCAAAAAGGATGTGCACCCCACCAAACTCCAGATACACACCTAAGTATATTAATATTCTTTTCACATTTAGAAACTACATAGTCACAATGAGGAAGACCTGATAATTTTCTGTCTAAAATGACACCTAAAAATTTTGTTTGACTTTTTACAGAGATGGGATTATTACCATATTGTATGGTGACCGGAGGAGGAAATAGTTTTCTTGTAAATAAAACTACTACACTTTTAGGAATGGAAAGTTCCAAACCATTAGAGTCTAACCATAATTTCAATAAACTCAATGAGTAAGAAACGGTTCTACTGGCCTGTTCCACAGAAACATTTGGTGTGTATAATAGTAAATCATCAGCATACTGTAAAACTCTAACACTGCCATTTAAAGATGATTCTAAGTCAAATGTATAAATATTATACAACAGAGGGCTTAAAACTGACCCTTGTGGAAGTCCTCTCCACACTAATCGAGTAATGCTATTATTATCATCTATGAGAAGACTAATGGACCTTTGAGACAATAGATTAATAATAAAATTGCTTAACATTATTGGTACTCCTAATATGAAAAGTTTTTCTTTTAACACTGAAACTAAGACATTATCGTATGCAGCGCTAATGTCCAGGAAAGCAGCTACGACCGATTCATCCCTGAAAAATGCCAATCGAATATCTGATGTTAATATAGCTAAACTATCATAAGTAGATCTACCTTTACGGAATCCAAACTGACCATGAGCCAGTAACTTATTGCTTTCAATAAAAAATTCTAATCTGTTTTTAATCAAGTGTTCTGTAATTTTAGCAAATACTGAAGATAAAGCAATAGGCCTGTAAGAAGAAACATCTGAAGCTGGTTTATTGGGTTTTAAAATAGGAATGACTATTTGAGATCTCCATGAATCTGGGACTACACCGGACTGTGTAACAGAATTAATAATGTGTAAATAATAAATAAGAATGCAATCACCAGCATTGGCCAGAAAAGAATAAGGGACTCCATCATGGCCAGGTGCAGTATCTTTTGCGTTACTTAATACACCTTTCAACTCCTCAATTTTAAAAGGAGCATTAAAATTACAACTGTATTCGGGATCATATGAGAAGGAAGAAGGCTGAAAGACATATTCTTCTGGAACTGAAGCAGGTGCTAATCTGTCCATAAATTGCTGAGCTAAACTAGAAGGAAGAATCTGTGTAGAAGGCTCATTAAAAGCGTGACGGAACCTTTTAATATTATTCCACACTATGGCAGGTTTAACATTAGGATTAAGAGAAGCGCAGAATTGTCTCCATCCTTCAAATTTTTTCTTCCGTAATAACTTCTTAGTCTCACGAGCTACCTGCAAGTACAGCTCAAAGTTTTCATTTGTCATCAAGTGACGGTACTGTCTTTCAGCATCCTTTCGCCTTCGAATTGCCTGAGTGCACTCCATGTCCCACCAGGGAGGAGATGGAACTTTACCTGATGCACTATTTTTTACAGGGAAAGTTTCATCAGCCGCTTCAATGATGACTTGGGCTAATGCAACTGAACAACTCACTATGTCACTGTCAGCCACACTAGGCAACTGCAACAATTTATCTTCAATACGCCTTTTAAAAACTTTCCAATCCGCATTGCATAAATTGTACTTTAGCCTTGGACTAGGCTTAGGGGATGAGGAAACTGGATTGGAAGATGTAACTATAATTGGGAAATGATCACTACCAAATGTTGATTCTAGAGTATGCCATGTTAAAGAAGATGAAATTTGAGCTGAACAAATAGACAAGTCAATAGCACTTGTTAATTCAGAAGGTGCTGTTCGTCGGGTAGGGAGGCCAGTATTTAACACACAAAGATTATGGTTATCGAGAATTTCTATTATACGCTCCCCATGGTAACTAGAAATTGAACTACCCCATAGCTGATGTTGCGAATTAAAATCCCCTAAAATCAACATGGGCCTTGGAAGAGAACTTATTAACTGTTCAAACTCATGCAAAATAGATGACGATGGATGAGGAATATATACAGATATGATACACATGTTATTTACAACGGCAGCAACGATTGACAAATCGTCAGTGTGAGATGGGAGATGAACTGGTGAAAATGAAATGGAATCCCTGATGAGTAAGGCTACTCCACCATACCCATCAGGGCGGTCCTCTCTGAGACACGAATAACCAGTAACTCTAAGAAGAGCTCTAGGTTTGAGCCATGTTTCAGAGAGAGCGAAAACAAAAGGTTCATATTTGTTTAACAAATGAGTTATATCATGTTTTTTATTAATTACACTTCTGCAATTCCATTGAATTATTTTGTCCATAATTTTGGATGGCTACTAAAAGTATCTGAGCAAGAGGGGCAACGTTGGACGGTAAGCTAATATTCGGATTCGATAACAGATTAATTAGGGCTTGGATATCTTCAGATCCCGAATGAGATTCTTCTTTGTCCGGGTTCCTTTGCAGTGCACATCCATTTTGGGGAGGTGGCATAGAATAACCACTGATCAAGGCGTTATGAGCAGCAACATCATAACCCTTAGTGGATTTTCTTTGAACAATACGGGGTTTCAGGAAAATCGTTTTTCTGTAACTGGTGCTACTAGGCTGAGTGGTTGAATTTGAGGCTAGAGCAGGGACACTATGTGATGAAAATGAGTTGACTTGTGGCTGGGGTTGAGTCTGAAGGACATCCGCAAATGACTTGGAAACTGATGGATGAAGCTTAACTGCTTCTCCATAACAGATACAGTTATTAGCCATAGTAACTTTAATGTCTTTTTGTCGCTTGTGCTCCGGGCAAGACCTGTTAGTAGCAAAATGAAAACCGTTGCATAAACAGCAACTGGCACAGTCTTCCTCCACTGTACAAGTGTGTCCAGCATGCATCTGCCCACACTTGAAACATTTAGGCTTTGATCTACAATTAGTTTTTGTGTGACCAAATTTACAGCAGTTAAAGCACTGAATGGTTGGGAATATATACAGTTCAACCGGAAGGGAATTGTAGCAAGAAAATACTCTTTTTGGTAGGATTTGGCCATCAAACGTTACAACTATGGTTTCTGAGGGTTGCCATGAAACAGACCCGTTAACCGGAACTCTGTGGTTTAAGCGCCTCACCTTGAGCACCTTTCCACACCCAGCAGGTACTGAAACATTTTCCATTATTTCCTCTTCCGACCACTGTGCCGGAATGCCGCGAATTAGGCCCATGCGGGTAACTGAGAATGATGGGATGAATGCCGACAAATTCTCAGCTTCAAGCCGAGAATCATTTAAAAAAGCATTGGCGTCGTCAAATTTTGTGAATGCCATAGATATACGGGTCCTTCCGATACGTTTGACACTGCCATTTATTATATTACTAAATTTATTTCTCATTAAGAACTTTCCAAATGACACCGGATGCAAGGAAGAGGTTCGCTCGGTTTGTTTGAGTTGGACATGCACTGTAAAAGGAGCTGCATCAGTGAGAATAACTCTCTGCCAACTTTTGTGTATTTTTCTTTGGTATTCAAGTCTAAAGCTACAGAAGACTTAGTCACTTGGTCATTATCATTAGTATGATTTGAAGAGGATTCTTGGAGCATATCAGAAGACTCACAAGCGCAAATAATAACGTTTATGCCATCCTTACTCTTACGAACCTTTTTATTGCAATTTTTGCACCTCTTACTTAATTTACGCTTTAAAACACTCCTGCCACTAGCAGAAGCAACAGATGCATCTGTGTCCATACCGGATTCATTATCAACTATAACATTGTAAGCAACCTGAAGACCTCCCCCCCCAGGGTCAGGAGGTTCCTTCTCCGTTTCCATATTACAGTACTTAAAGAAAACTTACCTAATCCAATGTGAATATGTACACAAACTAGAAAAAAATAATATATACAAACAATACAAATAAACTATATACAAATAAACACTTTTCTGATCTATTATTTACAGCAAATTTATAAATAAAAGTAAGAGAAACGAAAACCTAAACCGCCGCGTTCCACGTTTCCCGCGCTTTTTTTCGACTGCAATGTTGCATACAAATTCCCTTATTTGTCGTGGTACAAACTTTTTAAAAAGTTGAAACGGCCACATAAATAAAAGGCATAGGTCCTAAACAGCCAAAACGGAAGATCAGTAGCTGTGACTCATCGCGACTTTTTAGTTGTCTCAAATAAACTTATGGCGCTTTCGGAAGAAAAATACACTTCCAACTTATTATAAAAAAAAAAAGGCGGCAATGCAAAAAATATTCTGTTTTAACATACAGTGGCAAATTCTTTTTACGGAAAATATAGAAAATTGACGTGTAAATGATTCCAGATTTAAAAGAAGCTGCAAGCTCAGTTTATTGATTATTTGTTTAAGTGTAATTTGTTGGTAATTTGCAAAGCCAAAAGACAGATATCGGAAGGCGTACGACAATTTCTTGAAGCGGCGAAAAGAAATGCATGCCTTATCATTTTCAGAAAGTACTTTTTTGTTTTCTTGCACAATTTTTGAGAAAAGCACTATATTTGTCTCGGCTGGAAGGGCATTTACTGGCTTCGTATTAAATTAAACGGACTCCCAAGGTCGTCCGTTTAAAATTAATACTCAGCCAGCAATTGCCTACTTCCCTAGCTTCGACAATAATGTACTAAAAGAGATTAATCTCTTTTATTGGAACACTTAGAAATACAGGTATAGTGCGAGAAAAATCGAGAGTATGTCGCGGCAGTGTCATGTTAGACTTGCTGCGTGGAACGCGACGCGGTTTTTATTTTATAGTACAAGACAGGATCACTATGAAAATGTCCTGCCAGGCCTGGCTTAGGTCGCCATGAAGTGTAATGGCCGCTCCACAATGGGCCATCCTGACCCATCATACATGACGCAACTATGCGTTAAAGGGAGTAAGACATATTTCTGTCGCGTTCGACCGCATAGCCGCGTCCTGTATTCTGCGTGCTGTATTGTATGGGTCAGGATGGCCCATCGTGTGGAGCGGCTATAATAAGTTAGGTGTAAATAATATAGACGAGTGACGGGTATGAAAGATAGTTTATTTCGGAAATACATGCCTTTCTATACAGACTGTGTTCCTGTGTGAGTGCACACTGTCATGGGTCTTAACGATCTACGTTTATTGCTAATGGGATTTGATAACAATGATGGTAACTCGTGCGTAAAACAGCTGGTAATATTCATAATGATGTAATCGGTGTAATCTGTTTTGAATAAATAAATAAGATAAAGGAAATTGAGGTCATCTCGCCCCGCTCCTCACTTCAGTACATTTTTTCGGTACATTTTTAGTAAGAATTAATGTATTAATGAAGAGTGAACCAGTTACGCAATGTTTAATGATAAAATTTTAAAAGTTTTAATTGGCATCACGGTCGTTTTCAAGGTTTGAGTAAAACTGCAGTTTTCTGAAAGTTTACCTGCCGTGGATAATTCATGCAAAGGACATTGAAGCGCATCTATAGTACGTTTTTAACAATACAAAATTATTTGTGTCACATCCAAACATAGTGTATTTTGAAAACTACACTTCCACTACACCAAGTATTTTTAGGGTTCCGTATCGAAAGGGTAAACACGGGACCCTATCACAGACTGTCTGTCGCCAGGCTGTATCTCATGAACCGTAGTAGTTAGACGGTCGAAACTTTCTCCCTCCCATACAACCAACATGTTGTTTTTGCCTTTTTTTATAGATAATGGTACGGGACCCTTCGTGCGCGAGTCCGACTCGCACATGGCGTGTTTTTTTAGTGATACAGGGAATAATGTTTGAAAGTTATTTTGCGTAAATCTCTTTGATTATAAACAATTTTAACACACACAATTTAACATTTTGGCTGCTATGCAAATGTTTCTATGACTTAAACGCATAATATTTCATGTGATTATTAATATTTAATGCCTATTATTATTGCCGTTTTTAATTAATTTCAATTTTATCGTACGTCCGAAATGGGCAAGCTGTTGATACTAATTATTTTATAACATGTTACCACAATGTACACAGTTTTGACAATAAATGTATCTTATCTTATCTTATCTTATCTTATCTTATCTTATCATGTCAAATGATATTTACCAACCTACAGAAAGGGAAGCCGGAAGAGCTTTGACAGGTTAGGCGTCGTCATGTACAAATTTTGACAATGCAAATAACCATTCCAGAACATAAGCGTAATGCATACTGAATACTTTAGCATATTGATTGTAGGTTCAGAGCCTCATCGAAACTATGGACACTAATGTTTCGGGGCACTAGAAATTAATACAACGTCGATTCGAGAAATCTTCCATTTCATCATATTCATGCGAAAGCTGGATTTTGCAAGATTTGAAGTATTTGAAGGTAGTTGAGGTATACATGCAAGCAGAAATACATTAATAATGCACTTGCGTTTTTAAATTGCTTACAAACACTAATATTTTATGTAAGGTTTGCCGTGGCATGTGTACATATTGTATCTGCCGGGAATCAATCATTTTACCGAAAATAGTTTCATCGATTATCGTTTCCCATAACACTATTCGCAGAATTTCATCATCACACAGGAATCATTCATCGAACTTCGTTAGATCGCTAATACATTTGCTCGAATAACCATTTACACAAAAATGAACTCATCGAATTTCACTTCAATATTTTATTTGTTCATCGACATAGTCGTTCATCGAATCGCCGTTACTATAATTTTGTTTTAACATAAGTTTCAGTTCCCAAACTTCTTATTACATAGAAAATCGTTTCATCAGTGTTGTTACTTGATAATATTTACCTTTCAACGAACTGAGTAGGTACATTTCACCGAGACTTATACTATACATAGAGATGGATATCGGATTACCTTCCTATTCTACTGTAAGGCAGACCAGTGTAGGTACGACGACGAGCGAAGCGAGGAGGAGTGTTAGGTGAACTGTGATCCTATAGCGCGCGAGCCGAGCGAGCGCAGCGAGCGTGCCGCGGGAGCGGCCGGCGAAGCGCCAAATCCGTTTTTTTTTTAATATTACTTACTCAGGCTTAATATTACGTCTACATCGTATATGAAGCTTACATACTCGTATGAGTCAATGTGGACCCATTTTATCCATTAGGTAGGTATTATATACTTAGACGAAATGACCTATAGGTAAACAGCTTGGTAGAAAAATGAAATATTGATCGTGGCAACAAAAATATATGGAACGTATTACCATCATTGAACCGTGTTTCGATAAATTAATACTATACACAACTGACTATTCTACGAAAAGTAAATTCGATGAATCGTAACGCTACGATTTGAAACAAATTCGGAACGATTAACGATGAAAAGTTGTTCGATGAAATAAAAAACTATGAATTGATGATTATGTGAACAAGAAATACAACGAAATGAAATTCGTGGAATAGTTTTCGACGAAATGTAAATCGACGTAATGCGTTTCGATAAAATGATAGACACCCATATCTGCCAAAATTAAGCTGTAAGTAAGCATAATCATCCTCATCATCCTCCTAGCGTTATTCCCGTGTAGCGCCCCTAAAGGCGCCCGGGGTCCGCTTTGACACCTGATCCCAAGATGTCGCATAGGCACTGGTTTTACGAAAGCGACTGCCATCTGACCTTCCAGCCCAGAGGGAAAACTAGACCTTATTGGGATTAGACCGGTTTCCTCACAATGTTTTCCTTCACCGAAAAGCTAACGGTAAATATTCCGTACATAAGTTCCGAAAAACTCATTGGTACGAGCCGGGATTCGAACCCACGACCGCCGCTTGACAGCCGCATGCCTGAACCACTAGTATAACCACCAATATAAATAATAATTATACTTTATTGTTCCTACCATATGGCATAAGTGTGTTCGGAGGTTTATATTACAATATGTAGGTATACTAATTTTGAGATTGGCAGCGGCGATGACGTTTCTATCATATCATAATCCGGGCTGATATCGACTACGTTTACCGACCATTATTCACATCAAAGAAAACCTTCGAACACACAGTTGTTATGATTCTCGGAATTGGTAGGTATACCTACATATTGGTTGAATAGATAGGTCTTAGAGCATTAAACCAACAGGAGCGGCCACGAGTCATTTTCTATACATAAAAAGTCTGCCGATTTTTGCGGGGGAGAGGGGAACGTCAAATGTACCTATGCGTAACGTGAAAATAGCTACGTCAGATAAACGTCAGTCCATACAATGTGTATGACCACTGGTCATATATTTTTGGCAGAGGGGAACGCCTGTCAATGGCCGCTCCGGTTGGTTTAATGCTCTGAGGGATAGGTGGACTGTCACATTATTAAAAATCGTTCATGAGACGTTGTTTGCAATGGCGGCACCGGAAGTTGTCATCGTAGTAAATAACTGTTTTTCTAGATCTCGCATTTCCCTGTGTGTAGCTGTAATAAAGACAGATTGGGTAGAAAATTAAATAAAGGTTTATGACGCGTTTTTGGTTGGGGTCTATAGGGGCTCATATAAACACATATATATATAGTCCTCCTCGTTGATTTCGATGACGGCGACCCTAGTAATTACGGATTTGCCCTATTGTGAGCTCTGATATGGCTGGCTATGCCAAACTTATTCTTAAAAACTCTTTTACAGGGGGAACAGTAGAGTTGGCCAGTCGTGGCCGGCTCATATAAACTTGATATGTCGATTTTTAGGGTTCCGTAGCCAAATGGCAAAAAACGGAACCCTTATAGATTCGTCACGTCTGTCTGTCTGTCTGTCCGTCAGTATGTCACAGGCATTTTACTCTAAAACCATAAGGTGTATTTGAATTAAAAAATGAGGATAGGGTGTATTTTGTTAACCGCTACATAGTTTTGTAATGAAATTACTAAAAAAGTTTTTTTTAGGGGTGCACCCCATACATAAAACTGAAAGTCAAAAATTATTTTTTCATTGCAAGCCCACTTGTGGTACATCAGTCGACAGGCCTTTCAAAATAAATATAAGGTTTCTAAGCAATTTTTTGGATTAAGTGAATAGAGTCGGAGATAATCGCCCCGAAAGTGACTAAAATTGTGTCCCCCCCCTCTAATTTTTGAACCGTGTATTTTAAAAATATGAAAAAAATCATGCTCATAGGGATTATAAAATTCTACCAGCGAAATTTATTTTCAACAAGATCGGTTCAAAGGTTTTCGAGATATTTATAAAAAACTGCGTTGCTTAAAGAAAAGGACGTAAGTGCCATAAGTTTTCAGTAACGATATGACCTTTTTCATGTCAGACCCATCATACCCCTAGCAATACCCCTGGGTGTAGGGTGGGACTGAACCATACCACCGTAGTGCGTAGTGCACTATATTATGCTTTATAATATCTATCCCAAAAGTCCTATTACCGTTATCAGTATCACGCAGTGTAGTTGAAAAAGTTAGACTACCGTTATCTGTACGAGTAGAGAGACCTTTGATTTAGTATATAGAACTAGATGCACAATGTCAAACAAATATGCCAAGAAATGTGCCCCAGAACATAAAAGTAAAAAAAAAGTAAAAATATTTATTTACCAAAAAATAATATGTACCTATACGTTTAACAGTTTTTATCGGCGACTCCCACACTAGGCTAAGCCTGTATCGTGGGAATCAGAGACATTTATGGTTACCGTAAAATAAACATAGCGGCTTGAGAACCAGCGTGCATTTTTTTTTTTTTACTCTAAAATAACTAACGTTTTACAATTAAAAGCTGCGCAATTACATGACAGTTACAAATGACAGTGTTCATTAAAATCTATATTTCATTGCCTGTGTGTGTAAATGATTTGGTGTGGAGTGTGTGAGTGTTATGATGTGAGTGTGGGACATGTCGATGTAGAAGTGACATGTCATGAACGAAGAATACTCTGGACAGGCTATGGTAATAATAATACCACGTGCGAGCGAACTGGTAGCATATAAATCTCTATAAGTGTGTCAGAAAGGGGAATATCATTCATTGTCCTTGTCATAGTTCCACTTTTTTTTTATTTGCCACAACTGATTTAGTATGAAGTTGTGCCACACAAACCATTACCCGTCCCGTAGTAAGTTGTTTACGACAAGTCATCAGCCATTTTAGGACCGGTTCTTAATTTAGCTGCATAAGAGCTTTTCCGTCCCTCACCGTGGCAACACGTACAGCCCATCCATAGTATTCTAGGTTCATGGCCCCAGAATGACAGCTCTAGCTACATTTCAGTAGTTGCTAATAGCGTTAACTTATAACCTGCATCAAGATATATGTTTCATAAAAAAAGAACTCAGTGTTTTAGACCTTAAGCACCATATTAGCAAACCAACATCAAAAGATTAAATACTTTTTAGTTTATTGTGACATATAATGTGACTTGACTGCTCACGTCAAAACTTTAGCGTTTAGCGAATGAATGGTCGCGTTATAAATTTTATTTATTTCAACAGAAAGCACAAATACATCTGGTTTCTTTATTTTATAAGTGGGGAATAAACAGTTTCAAATATTTGTACAAATATTATATACAAAACAAATGTTGATATTTCCGTAAGTACATATAGTACAGCTGACAGAGTCCATAAAAAGAAATCATTTTAGTTTCCTTGAAATTTGTTATAATTGAATTTTCGACCTGCCTTTACTTTAAATACTTTCTTTTTTGCGATGTAATGTAAGCGTACAGTCAATTAGCGATCAGCTGTCGATTTATTAAAACGGTCCTGGGTTTTGAACGTCACTCTCATGATCACCCGACATCTATAAAACGAGTATTACGAGATATAAGGTCAAAAATGAATGATGATGAAAATTGGCAACAATTAGCGCATTTCCAAATGATGTGTTGGGATTGTATTATAGAATATTATTATAGTTCAGTAGCTATTAATTACCTTTTGCAAGGTCATGTCTGTCTGTCTGTCTGTCCGTCCGTATGTCAAATTTTGAAGATAGGTGTATTTTGTTAACCGCTACATAGTTATGTAATGAAATTACAAAAAAAGTTTTTTTTTAAGCGTGCACTCCATACATAAAACTGAAACTCAAAAAAAAAATTGCATGCCCACGTGTGGCACATCAATCGATAGGCCTTCCAAAATAAATTTTAGGTTTCTCAGCAATTTTTTTCATTAAGTGAATAGAGTCGGAGATAATCGTCCCGAAAGTCACTAAAATTGTGTCCCCCTCCCCTCTAACTTTTGAACCGTGTATTTCAAAAATATGAAAAAAATCATGCAAATTGTTTTGAACAAGATCGGTTCATAGGTTTTAGAGAAATTTCTAAAAAACCGCCTTACTTAAAGAAAAGGATGTAAGTGCCATATGATTTCAGTAAGGATACGACCTTTTTAATAGGCACGGAACCCTGGTTGTGCGTGGTCCGACACGCACTTGGCCGCTTTTTTCTAGTAATATCGCTTTGTGATCATAATCATCACTCTTCATAATTTTTGTTTGAAATGATTTGTATACCTTCGTTATACCTAATAATAATTAACTTTCCGAAAATTTAGACTCACTGATATTATATTGGTTCATATAATGTTGTTTTAAATATATTTTTTATGAATAAACTTACTTTATAGTGGTCTTGGAACTCATACCATTAATAGTTATATTGAATGGAGCGTATATCGGAACGGTTATGGTCAAGTTATGGTGATTAAATTTCTTAATTGTGGGTAGATATGCAGTAACTCTATGCCCGATCAAGCGCTGATATTTGACTCTGTGTGAATCACATACTGAATTAATCATGGAGGCGGACGGAGGGAGAAAAGTATTTAAGTTCATTTAAATCAAGTCGTGGAGGGCGTGGATTCCTTTACATCATAATTTTCTTAGTTCTGACATCATAACTAACAACATAGTTCAACGCATAATTTTCTATTTCCTAATGAATAAACGCTTTCGCTAAGTAAATTAATAAAAAAAACGGCCAAGTGAGTGTCGGGCCACGCGCAGTGTACGGGCTTTTAATCTGTTGTCTAGTCGGCAGGATTGATTTATATAGGTACCCATGCCGAATTTCAGTTTCCTAGTAGTAAGGTAAGCCGTAGACGGACAGCAGACTGATGGACATGGCGAAACTATAAGGGTTCCTTGAAGACTACGGAGCCCTAAAAATCGATTATAACATAAGCAATTTTTAGGGCTCGCAGTGCACCTAACACTCCTCGCTTCGCTCGTCGTCGTAACTACACGGACCTGATTTTTAATAATATTTATTATTAGTATCCATTAATAATAGTATGGTATATAATTTGCATAAAATGTCAAGATATCTACCGTGTTCGTCAATTTTAATAATAAAAACTTAATGAGTCAACTGCAAATACAAATTATTATATTACTCTATATCTCGAAAATAAAATTTAATCAGAAAAAACTATACAAGGAACCTATTATTGAATTTCTGATCAAATCACTTAAGCTAAACTTAAGTGGCAGTGGGCGGGGCACATAAATAAATAAATAATAAATAAATAAATAAATATAAGGGGACAATCTTACACAAATCGAGCTAGTCCCATAGTAAGCTCAATAAGGCTTGTGTTATGGGTACTAGACGACGATATATATAATAGATACAAATACTTAAATACGTAGAAAACATCCATGACTCAGAAACAAATATTCATGCTCATCACACAAACATTTGCCCTTACCGGGATTCGAACCCAGGACCTTCAGCTTCGTAGGCAGCGTCACTACCCACTAGATTAACCAGTCGTCGCACATAACACGTAGAACCGATGGCCGTTGGAGCGGAAAGGTTCTCCAGTGGCGACCACGTACCGGAAGCCCAGAATAGATAATCGGAAGGCGCGGCGTGAGTACGCCAGCCAGGGTTAGGTGGACCGATGACCTGGTAAAGGTTGCGGGAGTCCGATGGATGCGGGTGGCACAGGATCGGTCACTTTGGCACTCTTTGGGGGAGACCTATGTCCAGCAGTGGACGTCTTTCGGCTGATATGATGATGATGAATCAAATCAAAACATTTATTCGTAAAACATAGGTACGTCCAGAGGTGTTATGAACATTTTTACAGTCTCAGTATGTCTTCGCCATAAGGCATACAAATACCATACGACTTTTTTTGGGGTGGCTTCCCTACACCTAAAGTGGGGATGTATTTTTTTTCTCGTTAAACCCATAGTGTGGTATCTTTGGATAGCTTGTTCAAAAATATTATGGGTTTCTTAGAGCATTTTTTCAAATTAATGATTCGTTTGCGAGATATTAGGCTTTAAAGCCCAAATTTTTGATCGATTCATGTGTCCCTGCCGGCTAAATGGCTACTACTGGGAATGTAAAAAAAATCATCATTAAAAAAACTATCACGGCTAAGTAGGCATAACTAGTTACCGAGTAATAGTCGACAACTTAAATTGTACTTAGAATGGCTAACTTTTGTACAAATTCGGCCGACGCAACCATTTAGTTGGCGCGCGCGTGTCGATGTAACTAAGAACGACAGGCAACTACGGAACCCTAATAGGCTGCGCGTGGCCCAAAACGCACTCGGCCGATTTTTGTTAATTTAAGGTATTACGTATTGTTGTCGAAATCTGTTGCGGATTCTATCATTGTTAGATAAGTGGGAGATATGTTTTCGTACGCACTCGACGAAGCCTGCGTTACGGATATTTTTCTGTACTTCATTCTTATTTCTTAAATAAATACTTAGAGTATCTAACTGGGCTAGAATTAAGATGAGTCATTACTAGTTCTTGAATAATTGTGTTATTATGTGTTACTAAATAAACAGTTATTCAGTGGCCGGAGTTGGATAACGGTCTTCACCGGAAAATCTATTAAAAGTATTTACGCCATTTTTCTACTTCTGTCCTCCAGCGGTTCGCGGTGCCGGCCACGAGAGACTAGAGGTTTTTTATTGGTTAATGTCGCTACTATGTGCTTTATTAACACATACACTGCCAACATAACGCTACGCTCGTAGCGTATGTGTATGCACAGGAAAGCGTCTACGAGCGGCATAGCGCCGACCTAGCGGGTCCATGGCCCTGAAAGGGTTAAGGTACATATTTTTTGGAGGAAACCTATGAGCCAGCTACCCAGCCATCAGGGGATGACTGGGTTACGAGTATGTGGTATTTATAACCACTTAAAACTCCAATGTTGCTGTGTGCGCTCTCATGCGGAGAAATCCTGGTGTTGGTGACTTTACTGATGTTTCCTATTGCTACATTTGGCTCCTAAAAGCATTTTCAGGGCAAACGAAGAAGCCTGGATTCGCCACTGCAGTGGTCCCACATATACGTATGGTATACATATCTAATATCCCCTTTTTTCGTGGCACGACCCTGAACCCCTGAATGGATGGATTGTTCCGCTGTGAAATTTATCTATTTATTCGTATAGCATTATGGTCGTTCAATACTTGAATTGTAATGTTATTTTATCATGTAAATTCTGGATTCAAAGGACAGCGACGTTTTAGAGACAGAACAGGTCTGCTGGACTTCCATTGTATTCTGTGAAGGGGCAGTCTCCAAATCCTGAGTGCCCCGTTTGTAGAGATCCTGTTCAACTCTGCTGCGGGTTTCTTGACAGAGTAGGTCGTCTAAGGTGACATGCAAATGAACCTTACAATTCTATGGTTATTTTTTGTGTTCACAACAGAACTTTCTTACTTCAGTTTGTATGGCTACCGACTAACGATGGCCAAGAATTTAGCTCTCGCCCTAATATGAAACTGAAACCAATACAATTTTTTTACGTCACTTTAACCGCACAATACAAGTAACTGCGATTCCTTAAAAAAACTGCAGGTTGGAAAACAGTGGATTAGTCATATTCGCTCGTTAATAAACAAGTTGATGTCACAACCACGTTATAAAAAGGTTATATAATTGTAAATGTCTCACTATCCCGACCCCACGAACTGTGCCCACGACGACCAAAAAAAAATCGTGCAAGTTTAGAACACTACATGCCATTCAATTTGTCAAACCAACTTGCTATACTTAGAATGAAAGGTGTGTATTTCATTCTCATTCCAACTATAGCAATTGGTTGTGACAAATTGCAACCTCTGTAATGACCTTTATAGAATTTACTTTCCGCTTGCCGCTACCCGCCCCGCTGGCGCTCGTGTCCTGGATTCCATCGGCCGATGAGTCGATCAACTTGTCGAGTAAGAAGCACCCCTATATAAGCGGCAGTAACGCCATCCAGCCACCAGTCTACTGCCGTTGTTATGAACTAATTATTTAAAAAATATATAAATAAAAAGTAACCTTTTGTTTGCGCGGGAAACAGTTTTGGTGTTGAGAAGGTACGTGGTTTTTTTTAAGTTGCATTTAGATTAACATTGTTTTGGATACGGTTATTTATAATATTAATAATGAATTGAATAAACTTAATATAGGTTGTCGAAATAAACTTGTACATTTAATTTTTTGTAGCTTTGTAAGTTTGTATGTAGGGGGTAAACTCCTGACCTACTAATAATATTTCAAAATCTTTCACCAGTAGGTATATAGCTTTTATTATACAGTTTTTGTATTAATAATATTATCTACCCATTTGACACATCTTACGGGATTAGATAAGATTAAAAGCAATTTATTATTACATCAGGAATCTACTAAAAGCTATACTAAAAGTTACGAAAATATTCGGAAAATAACAAGCTTCCAATTATTATTGCAAAAAATCGTCATTATTCCGTAATTCCCTACAAACTTTACAACAGAACATTTATCACGTTTCATAAAACTTGCTAGTAACTGCTTGCTAGTAAAGAACGATCGTTTTATGTCAGACATAAACGGTCATGCTAGCTAGGCTGCTATTGATAAATTTTCTGAAATTGTAATTTATCGATGATACTACCTTTTCACTGTTCAAACAGTAAGTATATGGTAATAGGCAGGACAGTATACAAGGTAAATAAAACTTAACAAATAGGGCTACCTACTCAAATGAATGAATATGTTGCATTTATCTCCGCTACCCACAGGCTGTCTGGAAGAGGTCAATTCTTAACGATAAGACCGCCTGGCGTTTACATCTACTTTAAGCTTCATATTTTGTATCATGTTATATTTTGAGTTGTGTAATACAGTGTATTTTATTGTAGAGGATTGAGGGCCAATATCGAAAAGGGCAACAGGACCCTAAAATAACAACAATAATAATACACGTTTAAAAATACATTTTATAACAAATTTTGACAGGGGTCCACTTACTTGGCTTCGCCTGCACCGCGGCGGGGAACCAGTAGAGGTTACATAACAGATATATAAAGTTACATACATCATCATCATTTATTTAAGAGCTTGGCTCTTGTCGGTGGAGTAATCCATTACTCCTTTTTTGAGGAAGCATAGTGTGGTGGTTTCCCCCTTGCCTTCCACACCGCAGTACACGAACCGAGGTTCATCCGCTCCGTGATGTCCAAACTAGAGCCCTTCCAGATTCCTATCTTCGTTCTCCAGTCGGTACTAGTGCTACTGCTGCCTGACACTAGAGGATTGCTTATTTAATGGCGGCAACTACTCGCCATGTCACAGAATCGTCGTCGGATATTGTAGCTTTTATAGAGTAGCCCCTCCTACAAGCCTACCCACTACATCCTGATAACCCTGCCGCTGCGTGATCGGGGACTGCTTATTCAGTATATTCGCAGCTAACCATCATATCTGATGGCCATTCCACTATCCGCCGCCTGTGGACCCCGGTAGTAGCCTGCAGCTCAGCCCTACCTACACTATACTTGGCCGTTCTCAGACCTGTGCAGTTTGCGCCAGTATTTATTAAATTCGTCACTGTGATCATGAGCCACTAGTGTCAGTATTTCATTTTTGGTGGCCAAAAGTCTCGCCCTGAAGGCAGCAGACCTGATTCTTAAAATGGCGAAGAAGTCAGGAACTCTCGCATCGGCGAACATGCCTTTCGCACTGCAGAAACGTGGCAATTTCAGCAAAATACGAAAGGCATTGTTGTACTGCACCCTTAGCGCGTTGAACGAGTGCCTGTTGTACCTATTCCAAAGCTTGGTTCGAGATCTTATCCTTTAGGCGCGAATTAAGATACCAACGCGCTGCTCTTCCTGGTTCATCGCCGGGCAGCACATTTACTTGCCAATTATGCGGTCGTGGCTGCCGCTCCCGTATCGGCCTTACAAGCCACGTACGTAATTGCCGCTCCTCGAATATGGACGCTGTTTAGATCATCTTTTCATAGATGTAAAGGCCATTGATGGTGATGATGATGACTCCCCGACGGCCTCAGTCGTTCCTAACCTTTTCAATATCATTACCCTGATGATAGAGAAACTGATTTTAAATAACCACAAATAATCACAATTTATGCGTCCATTTTAAATGTCAAGTTTGTTACTTACCCCCCAAATAATAGTTGTTTTATCTCCGGGTAAAACAGCTGTTCTGTGGAGGTAACCAAGTTGTGTAAAATAGATGAGTTGTGGGGGGACTGTTAGCGGTTATATACTTTTTATTCGGGGTAAAATCAGTTTCCCTAGCACGTCACGGGGAAATGCTATTGAAATGGTTAGGAACTGACTGACTTCTGTGGGTGGGCTTGGCACTTCAATGGGACGTTGTTAATGCCTTCTCTGTGGTAACTGGCCAACTGACTACACTAAAAAAACTAGCACTGGCGACCCCAAGGGAGTCTTTGGTCCTTTTACAATAGGCGGGGGACAAGGTTTTGATTACCTCAAAAGGTATCTCTACTCAACCATAAAACAAGTTTCTGCCAAACATTTCATTTTTGTTACAAGCTATTATTGCCGACTGTACTTTTCTGTATACCATCATAAACTACTCATTGAGACGATTCTAACGAGCCCAAACTCAACGAGGTTGCGTCGGTTAAGTAATGAATTCCCATGGCCACCTTCTGTCTATTACAGACAGACAGACAGACAACGGGACAGGTGAAACTAAATAAAAAAAAGCTTTTAATAAACTACGGAACTAGAGTAAATTAAATGTGGTCGAAATTATCTCCTCTATAATTTCAGAGAATTTTTGCAGTCGGCTCCCAAACACCACAGTATGGTTATGGCTGCGTATTATAATAATAATAATTCATTTATTTATCGACCGATAGGTATATAATAATTTAGCTAGGTAATATAAAACAGAATTTTTGAAAGTGTGATTCAGACTGTTTTTTGAGTTTTTTGTGCAACCTTTCCGCACGCAAACCACAACAAAAACAGTTTGAATAACACTTTCAAAAAAGTGTCTATATCAAACAGAGAATGAAGCGTTCAAAATAATATACTTTTGCAAGGAGTAAATAAAGGCTTATTTGGTTTTTTGTTTACTTTATCCTTAGTTTATTAGTTATTACTGTTAATAAACTAAAAACATTTATTTTACTAATTTCAAAAGCCAAGATAAAACATCACAAATGAGAAAATATAAAAAATCTCTGTTTATTAATTCATGTCGATTATCCTATAAAGTCAAAGATAACAGATTTGCAAAAAGATCGTTTTGAATTATCCCAAATACGTAAAAGCAAAAAAAATGTATTGCAAATATTTTAAGAAATACGGAAAATGCTGGATATTGCTTTCTGACCTTAATTTTCACATTTATATACAAAAATAATGTATAAAAAAAGTTTCTATACAAAGGCACTATAAAGGTTGACCCCAATAAAAGGCCCGAGTTTACCAAACGGGCATACATCACACTCTGTCACACCGTATCTATTATAACACCTTTATTTATTTTATAGGAACTGCCGCCTTTTCTATTTATTGTCCTTGTCGTATACCCTGTAGGATGGAAAAGAATCAATAAAGTGAAAGAAATTTAAGAGTAGTTTGGTTCAACAATAGTTTGGTTCTTATTTTAAAACTCCATACTGGAATAACATGTATCTTTTTACAGAGTGTACCAAAAAGTGGCCAAGTGCGTGTCGGACCACACGCAGCGTAGGGTTCCGTAGTTGCCCGTCTGTCACAGAATGCGGACTTAAAAGGGCAACTCTACCGTACACGGTAAAAGGTTCAAATTCTAATGACAATATATATGCACCTGAAATTAAGTGCATTTCTTACCAGTGTGTTAGGTCTACTACTCGTTAACTAGTGTGATAGTTTTCCTTTTAAATTCATTATATGTACTACTGCCACGAATTTTTTCACGTCCCCAGTAGTAGCCATTTAGCCCATTATTGGGGCTTTAAATCCCATAATCTCGCAAACGCATAACTGAGTTGAAAAATAGTTTTGGAAAAGCCATAATATTTTTGAATCACACTATAGGTTTAACGAGAAAAAAATACATCACCAACTTACATGTAGGGGAGGTACCCAAAAATAAAAAATAAATCAGGATTTTATTACTACTGTTTTGTCGGCGTGATTGGTTTATTTTATATACCCACGCCGAATTGTAGTTTTCTAGTTGTAAGGGTTACTGAGCTAAGCCGAATACGGACAGACAGACAGACGGACGGACATGGCGAAGCTATAAGGGTTCCTTGTTGACTACGGAACCCTAAAAATGGGGTGAAAACCGATCGACCGGTATCGTGTTCTGATAAGGAAAAACTAAAATATTTTTTTTAACGCGATTCTTATTTAACATTTGTATGGATCCGGTCGCACCAGTCGGCCAACGCTTCATACAAAAGTAAAAAAAGAATAGTAAAAAAAAAAAATTTTTTTTAATACTATGTCTATCATGTGGCGGCCGCGACATACTCTCGATTTTTCTCGCACTATACCTCTTGTTCTAAGTGTTCTAATAAGAGAGAGACTGATATAGTGCGAGAAAAATTGAGAGCTCGCGTGCCGTCTCGTGATAGCCCTGCATAACACGATACCTCTTATGCCCTTGATCTTTTTGGTACACTCTGTATACACAACGGGATATCTAGATCGGAAACTAGTTTATGTTGCTATAAATTATAATAGAAATAAGTAAATAAATCAGCCTATATACGTATATACCTCCCACTGCTGGGCACAGGCCTCCTCCCACATATGAGAGGGAACGGGCAGCAGTCCCCATGCTGACCCAGAGCGGGTGGACTTCACATACACCATTGAATTCTTTCTTCTTTCTCTTCTACTCCTATATTTACCTATTTAGAACGATTCTTCTGGTAAGTATGTATATGTAAAGTATTTATATGTGTCATCTACACGTCTACACGTAACATTACGCACTGGCAGCTCATCGATATTGCATTCGCAAGGCTTCGCGAGCGGATTAACGTCGACAAGGACCGAATTCTTTAATAGTACATGCGACAGGTCAAATCAAGCGGGGCGGTGGGGTTCCATCATTTTATTTGCCACTAAGTACCCGCTCGGCTTTAACCGCGCATTGCTAATGCTGGGGCCACACTAACGAGAAATGCCATTAATTATCGCGATCGTATAGTGTGGCCGTACCTTTAACGTCCATTATCGAACCAGACTAGAACCAGAACGCAAGCAAACCCGCAGGATAAAATATTCTACAGCTACACGCAGTGAATACATACATAGAGTCACGCCTTCATCCCCAATAGGGGTAGGTAGAACACATGAAACTTATGTTTCAGTGTCAGATTTAGCATAAATGTGGTTATAAAATATATATACTTAATGAGATATCGCAGTGATAGGTTGCTAGCCTATCACCCACAACACACTTTAACTCTTTTCCTTTAGTATGACTCTTAAGACACCCATAACAAGAAGGCACGCAGTGAATAAATGTTTTAAATCGGATACGCGGTTCCAGAGTTTACGCGATACATACAAACTTACAAAGCTAAAATCTCACTAGTGTTTGTAATATTAGTACTTATAGATAAATGTAATACGAGTATTATCGAAGGTATTTGGGGGCAGTGACGTTTCGGGTCGGGTCAGCAACATTACATTTGTTGCCGGCAACAAATGTAATGTTGCTGGGATCTTCGATACTGACACTGACAGCCATATTTATCCCGAATTGTTGAACACTTTTAGCGCTTTCCTCTACAAACGGTTTTTTATTTATTTATTTAAGATCACTATCAGTTAATACATCAATATTCTAAAAAACTAACTTAGTACAAAAATCATTGTAAGATGCTTAGACACCTACAGGTGACCACAGCTCACACATGCATGCTATACGAGCGTGAAATCATTGGTAATGAGTGTCATAATATGATGTTTCTGTAGAACTTTCGACAATTCAAATCATCTATACTGATGATGAAAAAAAAGAACAGTCGACAAAAAAGCTAGTACCAACTTACCAAAAATGAAATACAAATATGACTAAAGTCAAATCAGCTTCTTTACTTGCTTGTTACGTCACAAATCACAATCGGACAACGTCCCTATTGTTCGTTTTTATGAATTTTTAAATCTTAAAATAGCATAAATGAAAGATTCATACTTTCCGAGCATTTTCGTAAAGCTTTTCTGTTGCTAATGAAAATACCATTTATTTTCACTCTTTTTAAATGGAAGAGAAACGTGGACCTTGACCCCGAAAGATATTAGAAGTGTTTGAGATGTGGTGTTGAAGGCGAATGGAGAAAATTCGCTGGAGAGAGAAGGTAACCAGTGAAGAAGTGCTGAATAGAGTGAGACAAACCAGGTAGTTAGTGAGAAACTTATGAAACAGAAGAGGGTAGATTATAGGGCACCTCATACGACATGAAAACTTCATACTCAATATATAATCCGTTTTTTTTAGGATTGGAAATACGGTAAACAAAGAAGCAGTCGTCGTCACCCTTTTCTGCTTGGGACAAATACTAGATGTTACCCGGAAATTCATCCTTGCTGCAAACACACACCAACTTGTTTTCTTTCGCCACCATATGTTTCTCATTTGTTGTTAATGGACTCTGTTTCTGTATCTTAGCTTGTGGTGAAGGCAAAACGTTCAGGGGAGAACGAGTCGATCTTTTTTGCAAGCCACTTGGACCTGCCTCTGGTTGGTAAATCGCAGTCCGCACGCCACCACACACAGCGAAAAATAAAATCTAAATATTAATTAACAAATAGATACTCGTATAATAATCTCGTTATCTTCAACAAATTGTTGATTACCAAGAAAACAAGAAAAAGAACGTAAGATATGATTGACAATTTTGACAATGACAGCGAAAAACAACGAACCGATCGTTTCAAACCTCTTCTTCTTTAGGTTTTTTATTATGCAACCTTTCCAGAACTGAATAACGAAATTCAAAATAATAAAGTCCAAAAATACATAAATTATAAATAAATATATTGTTGTAAGTATTATTTAGATATAAATAATTGAAACATTTTTATCATTCTAGGGTAGTCAATAATAACGTAAGTCTTTTTTAGTGGCTGTTTGAGATACTTTGACAGTTGTGTGGCATAAAGTGTCTTATATAAAATACCTCGTGCTTTAGCCTTCTGTCTAATGCTGAAAAAAACGTACTATAATTGAAGGAAAGATAGAGGGGAAGCGAGGAAGAGGAAGACCTAGAATAAACTACATAGACTATGGAGCAACTCAAGAAGAGAGTTTATGTTAGGTTAGGACGTATCGAGATGTGAAAGAGGTTGCGTGGGATCGAAGCAGATACCACTATCTGCTTCGATCCTTAGGCCCACGCCTACTTTGAGCTACACCGACAAGAGCTTAGCTCTTAAATAAGAAGAAGAAGAAGTGGTCAAATACACTAATTGTTTACAGTATTTTATTGTTTCAGATCCATTGGGCAGTCGTTCTTAATCAAAAATGGAGCACGCTGAGTTCAGAGTGAAGGGTGAGTACTGCCTCACAATTTACAAGGTTTCCATTTACCCGACTGCTTCAGGGAGGGTTATGTTTTACGAGCGAATGTATGTAGAACATGAAAATTCTATTTCACGGGGTACAGTCCAAATGGTTCGATGGATTTTGACATATGAGGCGTCGTTGGATTCCTCATAGTCATGCGAGTGACATAGGCATATTTCAGCATATCGAGCAATACGCGAGTAAGCGAGACAGCATTTTAAGTGTTGCAGTCACCTTATGGCAGGGGTCGGCCACCGGCGGTCCCGGGGGCCTCCCTTGCTGTTGTGTATATAAATTTATATTCAGAATTTAGAAATTGCCTGTTAGTTACAAAAAATATTTAAAAATTGCGGCTCGCGTCTAAAAGGTTGCCGACTCCTGCCTTATGGCACTCGCACACTTTTGTTGAAAAACAACGCTTTATATAGGATGATTCCAGGAGACGTGCGTGATGACCAGACGTGATGAACGATTAAAAGATCCACCTGAGATTAGTTACGTTAACCGTTGCTTTATTTATTTATTGCTTTAAAGAGGGGGCCATTCAAAAATGTCTACCGTCCAAGCTAAAAGATTCAAATTCCAATGTAAGTTTTATAAATGTGCGGACACATTAAATAATCTGAACTATACAGTTGATACCAAAGTTTCTAGCTAATATTTTTTTAATGGATGCGAAAATAACCGCAAAAAATATTCTAGCAGAAATCCAGAGGTCAAACACTATTTTCATACAAATCAGGGGACATTTCACGCTCGCTGGACAACCGGTGAAATTGAGGGCAAATTAATATTTTTTAGTACAGCTGTCATGTAGATTCACGCTATAAGCAGACATCGTAATTTATAGTAATCTCCTTTTAATCGTCTGCCAACAAACCACTCTGTGGTTTGGCAGAAGAATTAATGTATCAGGTGTAAGAAAGTTCTTTGAATAAATGTTTTTTTTTTTTTTTAAGAACAAATACTAGAAACGCCTCCCCGTTTCTACTATTCGCTGAACACTAAAGATTTGGTTCACCCGTAAAGTGTCTCCTGAATTCTGTACATCGTCAATAAATTATGTCAATGTCTACTGGTTCCGTACATTTGTAACTGTAAGTCCGAGATCAGCGTAACACATCGTAAAGGATTCAATATGGCAAATCCGCCCGTGTGATTCAGCTTTATGGCGACAATATCGTTTTATTTAGAGCGTTAAGCGACATATTGTCTACTGCGACGAAACAACTAGGATGATTATCTTTAGGATAACGTTGTACGTCGCATTGACTCTAAAAGGGCTTTCAATTCAATTCAATTCAAATAATTTATTTGTAAAACACAGGTAGGGTATTAAAAAATATGTCTCACTGTGTTTTGCCACTAGGCATACAAAAATTCGCCAAATTTAAAATTTATAAAATTACGATTTCACTACTATCAAAATTATACATTATAGATTAATTAAAATTGGTTTGTTAAATATCTAGAAAGTAAATAATATAATATGTAATAAATCGTAATTTCAAATTGCATGCGTAATTAGAAAATGTCATGATTAATTGGTAAATAAGTCAAAAACAGAATATAAAAAAAAAACTAAAGCATTCATTCCTAAGAAGTCTAAGTACTATCATGCATGTCAACTAAATACTCTTTTGTCGAATAGTACGCTTTTCTTGACAAATAACTGTATAGCTCTGTTTTGAATTGAATTACATCCTCAATAATTCGCTTAGCTTAGCTTTGAGTCAGATTATTTCGGAATAAATCCATAGCTTGTTAGTAAGGCTATTAACTAGGTTAGTAGTGTTCATATTGGGCCACACTTTATATTCGCACAATACTAAAGTTTTTGCGTTTCAAACCGCTTTATAATATAACTATAGATAATAGGACAACCAACAATTGGCTAGGTATTTTCCTAATAATATCTAGTACACCTTCAGTTTGTGCGTTAACTACGTTAATAACTAGTATTAATGACCAATTATCGGCAGTGGCTGAGGAATGACGATTGGGACGTGGTCGGAATATGGAAACCTTAATAAGTTGGTCATTGTTGATTCTATGTAGAGTTAATTCAGATTCATTTATTCACAATATAAGACAATACACTGGCTGGTTGATATAACTGGTGGCCGAAGAGCTGGCAGCTTTCTCAGCGAGGAAGTGCCGCCAGCATCCTCGGTACAATCAAGGCAGTTTTTAGATTTAATTTAGTTTTAATTCAATTTAGTTAATGTAGATTATATTAAGAATTACATAACTATGTGAACTTAATTTAAAGGGCATGTATGAAGGATATTGTCTTTTTTATCAGCGGCCACGGATTATTTTTACATAGTCACTTAGAAGACCTCTAAATACACATAGGTAGGTATATATAATTTTTGGCGTTTAGTAATTTCGGAGCCGAGATATTTAAGATATAAGTTTTTTTTTAATGGCTACTTAATAATGTCTTAACGTATTTATTCACTGCTTCTTATTATTGTGTCCAAGAAAACTGCCGGAGGAGCAAGATTTTCTTGGTGTCTTCCCCATCCTAGATACATCCTAAAGACATTAGGTACCTACGTGAGAACAACATCTTAATGTTCGCTTTCCCACAATGCAAGAGCAATAGTGGCCAATAATGGCATTCGTTCCAATTGCACCTCTTTCTATTAATATATTCATCATCATCATCATTTCTTTAAGAGCTTGGCTCTTGTCGGTGGAGTAATTTCCATTCCATTACTCCTTTTTTGAGGAAGCATAGTGTGGTGGTTTCCCCCTTGCCTTCCACACCACAGTACACGAACCGAGGTTCGCCCGCTCCGTGATGTCCGAACAAGAGCCCTTCCAGATTCCTATCTTCGTTCTCCAGTCGGTACTAGTGCTACTGCTGCCTGACACTAGAGGATTGCTTATTTAATGGCGGCAACTACTCGCCATGTCACAGAATTGTCGTCGGATATTGTAGCTTTTTATAGAGTAGCCCCTCCTACAAGTCTACCCAGTACATCCTGATAACCCTGCCGCTGTGTGGTCGGGGACTGCTTATTCAGTATATTCGCAGCTAACCATCATATCTGATGGCCATTCCACTATCCGCCGCCTGTGGACCCCGGTAGTAGCCTACAGCTCAGCCCTACCATAATATATTAAACATAATATATTCGGCGAGAAATATGTCGCGATTTGGATTCTTCCCCTTAACATCCAAGGGTTAATACAATCTATGTGCTGGTTTTCGAACTCATTTGGGTGGGTCCCGATATATTTCCAACAAATAAGTTCCGTTTTTGGCATGGTTTACTCCTAAAGGGACCACTTCAGACTGTTATTTAGTCTATGAAATCGCTTAACTAAATCGTATCATGTTAAGGAGTTTCGGATTTTGACCTGTGTGGTATCGGGTAAGGTAAACCTCCGAGTGCTCGTCGCTGTACAAGTATATGGCATGGGCACTCTATGTCAAAGTGACATGGCTTAAATTCAAACTATGAGGATTTTTCTTCATTCGAATTTAAGCCATGTCACTTTGAGATAGAGTGCCCATGCCATATACTAGTTCAGCGTCAATACAAATACAAAATACAAAATACAAAATTCTTTATTTCAGTAAAAGATACATGGTTTTTGATACAGGGGATGGAGCCGCCCGGTAAGCAAAGTATTGCTTGTGTTGGGAGGCACCGCTCTTCCCTATGTTCAAATATCAATTTACAAAAATGTGTAATTTACATTAGATTTAATTTAATTCTATTTTTTTATTTTAAACATGATTTTTAAATTAATAATTTAAAAAGTCGCAAGTTGGTGCCCAGCAGGGCGACCCATTAGGGCCCTTGATGTTTTGTCTCGGCATCCAAAAGATTATTTCTGGATTAAAGGCGCCCCTTAACGTGTGGTATCTGGATGATGGCACTATAGGAGGAAGTCCAGAAGTGGTCTTAAACGACTTGAAAACATTGATACCTGCCTTGAAGAAAATTGGTCTTGAAATAAACCCGTCTAAGTGCGAGTTTTATACTTGCAGTTTTTTAGACACCAACTCTCTCGCAGAAATAGAGTCACTTTTACCTGGCATTAGACAAATACACGAACATTCTTTCAATTTACTGGGTGCTCCAATTTTCACCGAGGGTGTTAGTTCGGCCCTTCAAGCCAAAAGACAAGCACTTTCGGCGGCACAGGAACATTTGACACAATTGTCGGGACATGTTTCCCTTATCTTGCTGCGAAATTGCTTTGCTCTGCCTCGCATGGTGTATATGTTACGGACGTCTCCAACTTGGCTTTATGACACGGATTTGAAATCGTTCGATGACACTATTAAATCTTGTTTAGAGTCAATACTCAATGTGAGTTTAGACGACAAACAATGGTGTCAGGCGGCTCTGCCAGTTCGTTACGGTGGCTTGGGCGTGCGTCGGGTCCAGGACATAGGTCTGGTAGCCTTTTTAGCGTCGGCACATGGTTCGTCGGATCTTGTTGCTCGAATATTATCATTTGATGGCAGCAGCATTCGAGTTCCATTCGTAACCGAGGCCCTGGCTAAGTGGGCGACACTATGTCCGTCCAATGATCATCCGGATAGCTTAACGGTCCAAAGAGGATGGGACGATATTCTATGTCAGCAAACGTTTTCTCATTTGTTGAGTGATGCCTCGGGGACTGACCTAGCACGTCTCAAGGCTCTCACAAAGCCCGAATCCGGTGCGTGGCTGCATGCCTTGCCTTCCCCTCAACTCGGCACTTTGCTCGACAACGACTCCCTGAGGATAGCAGTTGCTTTAAGGCTGGGGAGCAAGGTATGCGAAGCGCACCGATGCGTTTGTGGGACAATGGTGGAGGAGAATGGCCACCACGGGCTAAGCTGCAAAAGATGTGCGGGTCGGTTCCCTAGACACCATTCTATCAATGAGATCGTGCGTCGGGCTATGGTGTCCGCCAACGTACCGTGCATCCTGGAGCCCCCGGGTCTGTCTCGGACTGACGGAAAAAGACCAGACGGGTTGACGTTGGTTCCCTGGCAGAGAGGGCGGTGCCTCCTATGGGATGCAACTTGTGTTAGCACTTTTGCAGCGTCCCATCTAAAGCACACAATTAAGTCAGCTGGTTCGGCGGCCGAAAATGCCGCCAAGCTCAAACACGCAAAGTACTCTGCCTTGGAACCGACTTATGATTTCGTTCCGGTTGCTGTGGAGACAGCTGGGCCCTGGGGCAGTGAGGCTCTCGGGCTGTGCAAGGAGTTAGGCAGACGATTAAGGGACAGGGGCCTTGACCCCCGCTCTGGGTCATGGCTCGTCCAACAGGTCTCCATTGCTGTTCAGCGAGGCAATGCCGCTAGCATTTTGGGGACCTTTGGTTCGGGCTTGACGCAGAGCGGGATGTACTCCTAGTATTACTTTTATTTATTGTTACGTATTTTAATTTTATCATTCTTTACACCATTGTATTCCGACTTGATTTGTAATTCATATTATGATAATGTCCATATTGTTATTTTAAACTCAGTGGTCATATAATACTACTTAATTAAAGAGTAATAATAAGCATTTAGAAATAAATCGATATGAATCAAATAATTGTGAATAGGAAAATAACAATGTATTATTTAATTACTGTTACGATAATACGAAATAAAATCACATCGACCCAAATTTAGGAAATGTATTATTTAAACATGGCTTTAAATGTAGGTACGATGAAAATTACGATTTACGATTAAGCTAACTGTGTATGTGTGTGTGTGTGTGTGTGTGTGTGTGTGTGTGTGTGTGTGTGTGTGTGTGTGTGTGTGTGTGTGTGTGTGTGTGTGTGTGTGTGTGTGTGTGTGTGTGTGTGTGTGTGTGTGTGTGTGTGTGTGTGTGTGTATCTGGTATGTGTGCGTGTGCGTTTACGTAATTAGTACTTACTACCTAGTGCACCGATTTTAGCAAGTTTTCCGTATCTTCATAAGTTCTCGTTTTTAACCACTTACTGAGTTCAGATTTGCACTCGCGATATAGTTTAGAGTGAATGTCTAGTACTCTATTAATTTTATTATAAAGGTAGGAAGCCTTCGTATTAAACTGCGATCTTGCAAAACATGTTCTATTTCGTTTACATTTAGCTACCGTTGCCATGTTTCTTTTCTTTTTATAGTTTTCGTTATAGGGTATTAATTTGTGTTTTTTTAATATGCTTTGCATAACATATAACTTTCTTACTGAAAGAACGTCGCTGATTTGATACAGCATTTCAGTTGAATATCTTATCTTTTTAAAATACATAACCTTTATAAGTGCACGCTGTGCACGTTCAAGATGTATGAACCTAGTTTTTGCTGCACCTCCCCAGACCGGTATGCAGTACACCAGGACAGATTGCACCAGGGATATGTAAATTTCGTTTAGGATGTTACGACTGTTTGAGGTGTTATTGTTACCTGGTGTAATATGCCTTAGTGACTTGAAGATCCATATCAATTTTCTGATTCTGCTAACCACATGGTCAAGGTGGGAATACCAATTTAAATGCTCGTCCAAATGTATACCTAGATATTTGGTTTCTTCCACTTTTCCAATTGTTGGACAGCTGCATGCAGAGAGGTTGGACCGTTGGCATGAATGGATCTTCAGATCTATTTGAGCATCTAGATGAGATTTATTTGTGATCCTAAAACAGATATAATTTGTCTTGTTGGTATTTAATGTTAGCAAGTTCATTCTTAGCCAATTTGATATCTGTGACATGCCGAGTTCAGCGGTGACCCTTGTCTCTTCCCAAGATTTGCCAGTAAAAATAACAGCCGTGTCATCAGCGTAAGATATAATTTTTGCATTGGGGATGTTCATTTCACAAAGATCGTTAATATAAACTAAGAATAATGTTGGGCCTAACACACTTCCCTGGGGTACGCCATATTTTACGTCCTCATCCTTGCTAATGCATTCCCCTAGTTTAACCTGTTGCTTCCTGCCATAGAGGTAGTCTATAAAAAGTGAAAGTGGTGTGCCTCTCACTCCTTTTTTTTCTAACTTTTGAACAAGAATGGGAAGAGAGACGGTATCAAAAGCTTTCTTCAGGTCTAAGAAGACCGCTATGCTCTTGTTGTTATTATCGAGATGTTCTACAACTGTCGAGGTAAGAGATATTATTGCGTCTTCAGTTGATCTTCCGCGTCTGAAACCGAACTGTGAGTCTGATAATAGATTAAACGTAGTTAAATAGTTTAGTAGTCTGGTATTCAGTATTCGTTCTAAAATTTTCGATATCACGGGCAATACAGAAATTGGTCTGTAGTTGGAGATGTCGTCTCTATTCCCACTCTTGTACACAGGCGTAATGAGGGACAGTTTTAAAGATTTTGGGAAGGTTCCTAGGCTGAAACTTAGATTAACTATGTGCGTTATGATAGGAACTACTTCTTTGGAAACGTATTTTAGGAATTTCGTGGATACATTATCCCACCCAGGTGCGCTATTTGATTTTAGGGTTTTCAGTGTAATATGTACTTCGTCTTGGCTTGCAGGTAGTAATACAAAGGAACTAGATTGTCTAGGCACATTGCTAATGAAAGCGTTCAGTTCTTGTTCTTGCTGGGAGGCAGGGCAAATTTGTTCAGCAAGCTTTTTACCAATACCAGCAAAGTACTTGTTTATGGTGTTTGCTGACTCTGAAATCGAAGGCTTAAGATTTAAAAGGTCAGCATGAAGTTTGTTTGATTTGTTAGTATATGTTATTGATTTTATGTTTTTCCAAAGGAGTTTATTATTATGGACTGATTTTTCTAAGAGTTCTCTTTCATACTTTCTTTTAAGTTTTTTTAGAAGCTTGTTGCAAAAGTTCCTGTATCGAATGTATGTTATTTTTGAAATGGGATTATAAGGATTATTTCGAGCTTGTAGTTGTAGTTTATTGCGATGTCGAATGCAGCGTAATAACCCAGGTGTGATCCACGGTTTTCTAATACGTTTCGTACTAGGTATTATAGTAACTTTGGTGTTTGTTTTTATAGCTTCACTAAGGATGTATATTAGCCGGTCAGTCACTACATCAGGGTTTTCGCAGAACATAAGTTCAGGTAAGTTTTGCTGTTGTAGGTACTTAAGAGCATTTTCAAAGCTTATGGTAGTTTTAGTATAATTGTTTTCAGCTAAATTCTTTGACTTGGCTATGGAAAGAAATGTGGTGTAATGGTCTGTTATTGACGTCTTTATGATAGCTACAGTAGGAGACAATTTTGATCTGTTAATTTTTAAAATAAAGTGATCCAGACAGCTTTTTTCCCGTGTAGGTTTAGTGTGACCAGCAAAAAGCCCAAATGATGACAGCATATTTAAATAGTTAGTTCTATTTTTATACTCATATGATTGTTCACCTAGTTTAGGCTTTAAATTAATATTAATGTCACCAGCGATTATTAGGTCGCGGCCTGACTTTATCGACTCTAGGCAAGATTTAAGGGAGTCTATAAAAGGTTCTGTATTATTGTTAGAGGGAGATCTGTAGATACATAGAACTATTTTGTTAAGAATATCTAGTTGTAGGCAGGATGCTTGACATAATCTTATTTCGTGTACATAGTGTTTTAAGGTGTTTTTAACGTAAATAACCACACCATCATTTTGATTTAGCTGGTGAGTAGTAAAATAAGTGTCATAGTTTGGAAGCTGGGGTATCGTTTTGTTTGTATTTAACCTGCATTCGGTAAGGATAATTATGTCAGGTTTTTGTATGAGTGCAGACAGCGACAGTGTTAAGTCATCGAAATTACAATAGATGCTTCGTATATTTTGAGAGATTATAGTGAAATTGTTTTTGTTCATGGGTATTTTTTTTGACAGTTCCTCCATACTATCGCATTCGATAGTATGGGCTATCTCAATGTCGTCTATTTCTGTTATTGTATGTAATATATCACTCATTTTTGGTGATCAAGGAGAAACACGCACATGGACGTTTTAACCTTATAAAGTATAACACAACCCCTTTCTTCCAGTGGGTGTCATAAGACTAAGGGATTCGGGTTCATGTGTGTTGTGGGCGATGGGCTAGCAACCTGTCACTACCTATCATATTTTATCGATCTTACTTTACTTCATACGCTCTGCCTTCCCCTTTTGGCTCCTTTTGTCCTATAATACAGGCTTGAGAAAATGTATCTATCTGGATTTTCTAATTTTTCTAATTGACTTATGAAAATCTATATTAAGAATATCTCGGCTCCGATACACTTTAGAGTATTACATGCTATTACAAAATATGTTTATTTTGAATAGATCTATCGTAATTTAACACATTAATGAGTGGCCGCTCACCTAAAAAATTACAACACTTTTACCCAATGCCCTTTATAACGTCATATTTATCAAAGTTCACCTAAAATGATCGTTATTTACACTTTTAGCTGACCATTTGACAAGGAAACCATTAAAATAGACTGCTGTACTCTTAGACTGTCCTGGACAGGCAACGCATGTGCCGCAAAACGCGGGGCGTTGCACGAGTGAGAAACGGTCACGCCTTAGCGTGCGTAAATTAGTTTATAATAGTTCTTTGCGATATGACTACAAAACGGTTATCGGATTTAATTATGTATCTACTTACAAGATGATAACTATAACATTAACTAAATTAAATTAAAGCTAAGTTAAATCTAAAAAAGCCCCTCGAGGCATTGTACCGAGGATGCTGACGGCATTTCCTCGCTGAATTGCAATGCTGATGCGTTGCGCGAGAAAGCCGCCAGCTCTTGTATCTACTTGAGGTATAAGCTGTTTTACGACATAGCTTCTTGTAAAAAATCATGATTCTAGGGATCTAGGGCAACGGGAACTAGGTAGATCCTGACCAAGGAGAGATTTGCCTAGAAAAAAGAGGCAAGAAAAAACAGTGTTTCAACGTCGTTGCAGTATTATTTTTTCTTCAATTAACACAGTGCAACCGACCAAGCAGAAAATAAAAAAAATATATGAAATAAAATTCCATAATCAAAAACAATATCAAAAATTACAATTTTGACGACATTTAACTGTTTATGAATTTTATGATATTCTTCAATGTGAATAATATACGCTGTAAGCCACCCTTTAAATCTCTTAAAATACAAAAACAGTTCAATTTATCATGGAACAGTTAATTTCTTAATTTGCATATCAAGTATCAAAATTAAGACATCATACTAATTATAGACGTTTGACACATTTGACAATGATATTACCTACTGTTGCCATGTAAAAAGTTTTAAATATATCTCAGGTTCATATTTCCCTGGCCTCCCTCTATCTACCACAGGTTCTGCCATAAAGGTTTTTTAAAGTCCTTTCTGAGTACATATAATCACAGATAAAGCGGCTGTCTTTTGACTGCGTCGACCTAGAAGTTTGACTTTTTCACAGCTTCAAGAAACTGCATAATTTCAACTTCATACTTCCACGCCTTTCTGAGAAAATGTGACTTGATAGTCAGCCAGACAACGAAGTGATCCTATAAGAGTTCTTTTTTCAAAAAACTAAACTTTAATTTATAGTAGTCCTTTCAATTGCATTAGAATCCGCACATGTGACCTAGTCACAAGAAAGAAACTGTTCTACCCCTGTGTACATAGGTACATACTTGAACACTGTTCAGTCGTGGCCTCAAAGGATTGAAAGGAGTGGACAAACATACACTTGCTGTGGTGTAAATGTGTAGTTTATTTCTTTTAGGGTTTAAATTGCTTATGGGAGTCTGAAGGCGAGGGTGTGTCGTTTTACTGTGAGTTGAAATCGTAATCAAATAATATGTACCTACATAGCTTAGAACTAAATTTTTGATGCAACAGAAGTCATGAAGTCTAAAATAGCATTTTTTTGTTGTTTTGTCGATCGTTCAATATATCGTTACGACTGTTACCAAGTTCGATCAAATTGACATACACAAATGGAACAATTCAACAACAAAAAATAATCTAAAATAATTTTTTTTGAAAAGCTCCTTTAATTACATTTAGACCTTTTCTCTGTTTTAACTAAAGTGTAGTACGTTTCCTTAGTTTAAACCAATTCAGATTCTAAATTTTTATTGCGGACGTACAGTCAAGTAAAATAATTACGCAAATGAAGACGTTAAAAGTTCTTATTCCCTTTTATTAAAGACTTTTCACGTCTATGTGTGCGTAGTTTCTTTCGATGCTGACTGTACATCCTTATCCTTGATTAGTAACAATATAAACACTTAATAAAAAAATGTTACTGGGAAATTAATTGATTGAATTAGGCGTTACTTTAGGGAAGTCCATGATAAGCTACGAGAGAGAAATGTGAAATGTCAAAATTATTCAGGAACACATTAATAAATTAATCCAATTAAAATTATAACCAAAATATATATGTCAGATAGAAGTTACCTATGTCGTCTCTTAAAATATCCGATATTAAATAGCAGGAGTTACTAATAAGTATATTCCAAAGTTTATTTTTAAATTCCTGTGAAAGCAACATTCTTAACGTTTTTACAACGCTAATTTTATAAAAAAACAATGTGTGTCATGCAAGAAACGCTCTTTTGCATCAGTGCGGTACGTGAAGGTACAGAGCAAAGGTTATGTGCGATAGGTACTACGCTTAAATACATCTGATATACACCTTTACGAATAGTGCAGAATTTGTTTTAACAAATATGGCCACTTCTAAATTATACACGATGATTCTTAATTCGTGATCAGGAGTAAATTTTTCTGATTCAGTAATTGATACCAAACACAATTAACTCGAAGTTACCTAAAACAGACGCTCTTTTTTTTCTGAATTATACTGACTAAGGAATCACTTTATAATTCAAAATCGTCGTCACCCTAACGGTAGTTTGCAAAAATTTGACGTATTGTGTGTTGGACGTATCTACTTAACTTCAAGAAATGTAAGGGTGACGAAACATTCAGTGGATATAAGTGTTAACATTATCATTAAATTTAATTAACTAAACAGTGATTTAATTGCATGAGACCTCATCCATTGCAATCCGTTTTGGCTGTTTATCAATATTTTTCGACTCCTGATCACGGATTAAGAATCATCGTGTATAGACATGGCACTGCCTCGTAACTTAATGTTAGTGGACACAATTAGATTATTTAATAACGACACATCAAAGCCTCTCACAGACTGGGCGCGGCAGCGGCCAATTGTAAACTGGTCATCAGCCACTGCAGCCCGCGCCATTTGTAGCACGCGTAATTTAATTCTAAAACCAACTAATAAAGTTAATATCTATCCATATCAGCCAAGGAGATGGTGGACTACATAGCCGACTATCTGGAGAACATTCGTGACCGCCGCGTCTGCCCGAGCGTGCAGCCGGGCTACCTGCACAAGCGGCTGCCCGCGACGCCGCCCGTGCAGCCCGAGGCTTGGGACGCCATTTTCAAGGACGTCGATGAGCATATCATGCCGGGGGTAAGCAGCAGCTGTCAAGTATTATGTGTTACTTTCGGTAATTAATTAATCTTTAATATAGTAGTAAGATGGCCTTTGTACGTTGATCTTGTGTGACATGTGTTTGCTTTAACCTGTTATTCTGTAAAATGAAGTGGTGAAATATATACATATATAACATCGAGTTATAGGTTACCCCTCTTGGGCCACCATATTATACTTGGCAATCAACGCGCATAATGTGTGTCCTATCAGACTCACAAGCATAAGTCAGATCAGCCGAAAGTAAATCCTGCACATCCATAACCACACCACACCACCTAAAGATTCTGGTATATAGCACGCCATATGTTTCTACATCAATGATAATCCGTTATTTTGTCATTAAAATCTACAATTTGGAATTATTGCACACCTGAACCGTTTCCAATAGTCCTGCTTAACAGTTTCCAGCTGTCATATGCACTAATAAACTAATAATAAAAACAAATAATACTAAAAACAAAACACCCTCATTTAGCATATAATCTTATGTACGATTCTCACCGACCGGAGCGGGCCGGAGCGCGCCCGCGCGCTTTATGCAAGTTGCCAAAGGAATTGGAAGCTTTAATATAGACATCAAATTTCATATTTGAATGTACTTGCGGCCTGTCGGCTCCTCGCGGACGTGGACGGCTGTCGTCGCATGTCACCGGCTCCGTCGGGCTTTTGCCTGCTGCACGCATTGCTGCATGCATTAAAACGCGGTCTGCTACTGCTGGGTGCTTACGCATCCGTTGTGACGCGGCGCCAGGCGACCCGGCCCGGTCCGTTCGGTGGGAATTGTACATTACCCAGTACAATTAAGGTTGGCCATTCACCCTTATACGACCATGGAGAGAGGGCACTATCTAAATAGGACGTTTGTTCCAGCTGGTCCACTGGCAGTCTCCGCACATGCACGCGTACTTCCCCGCGCTGACGTCTTACCCCTCTATCATGGGGGACATGCTGTCCAGCGCCCTCAACGTGCTCTGCTTCACCTGGGTACGTATGATGAAGAAGTAAAGAAAGAGTACGAAGAAATACAGAAAGATACATTGATTGACTAACACACAGGACACACGTATTAAATAATCAATAAAATAAACAAAATAGAGATAAGATGAAAGAAGTGTGTCTCTGCGGCAGTGAACCGGACACTGGCTCAGCATTATGCTGAGGTGTCAAATACCTGCAGCGCTGATTTTCAGCCAGCACCGTCGGTGACTCACGGAAACTTCGTATAAATGTAATAAATAAATTACCTATATTACTGGGAAGTGGATTCCGCAAGGGTTTCTGTCCAGATAACAGAGTCTTCAAATATGTTATAATTTATTTATTTTATCTAACACGTATATATTTAAGCTATCAGGATATCACCAGAACGCTTTCACGTTAACATACTCGTATTATTTAACAATACATAAATACAACAATTTAATATTAATAACAAACACATAAATATTGCAAAAAACAGAGATTAAGACAATCCAAATCGTAATTTATACATGGAACATAGTGATATATACATTCGGTTGGATTTCAAGACAGACACAGTGTTATTCAAAAACTTGTTCTGCAATCTGTCGGCAGTAAATGTTTCGTGGATGTGAACAGAGAAGAGTGGCGATTTCTCTACTGACATATGACAAGACCCTAGCTCAGGGTTTCCCAAAATTTATTTTCTCATAGACCACTTTCAAAAGTTTACTGGTTCTGGTAGACCCCTTACACCACATTTCTACCATATTCCCAAAACTCGGCGAAAAAATGTGAAGATTACCTAAGTCTGGAGACACTCGCGATCTGTTGCAGACTTGCAGTCGACAAGTTTTGGGGGCGAATGGTGTAATTTTAATAAAATGTCAGTTTAATATACCGTATTTTTTATCGGGGAGCAGCGTAATAAAGCTGTCATGTATTTATCAGTCATCCAGGCTATAAAAATAACACAAAAAATAATATCCGTTTTCGTTCTTTACTATCGAAACCAGATACATTTTCGTGGACCCCACTTACGAATTGTGCACCTCCATTTTTTGGTCACGCCAACGTAGACCCCCGTCGCGTCTCCTGTGGACCCCCGGGGTCCACCTGGACCATTTTGGGATCCCTTGCCCTAGCTATTGAATGATGATGTTAGTATATGATTGTTTGGTTGTTCTAACAGGCATCGTCTCCAGCGGGCACAGAGCTGGAAACCATCGCCATGAACTGGCTGGGGAAGATCCTTGGGCTCCCAGAGTGCTTCCTCAATGAGAAGAACGACAGCCCTGGAGGAGGGGTCATTCAGGTAAAGTTCAGTTTTTGAACCTCGTTCACGTTCACAGACAAACAGTCTTCAATACTCATAACATATGTCAATAAGTATGACGGCAAGAAATCATTTGTTATGTTTATCATAATTCCACCTTTGTTTTGCCACAATCCGGTTAATATGAGGTAATAGCAATGGCAAACAAACAATTATCCGCCAAAATTGAGTATGTTCCAAAGGTAGCTGAAAGTAAATTCTCAATTTGACTGCATAGGAGCGTTAGGAGCCTTACAGTCCATTGCGTGACAGTGGCGTATGGCTTGTCAATGAGGTTCTACCTCTAAGACCGATTTGGTGCAGTAATAAGCATCATTAATCTAAGGTGAGCTTAATTTTAGGCTCTGTCGTCGCTTACCATCAGGTGAGACTAGGGTCAATCATTGAACGGTCTTTAAAAAAACCCTTCCTTTATCTCGGACGACAGCAAGCGAGGCCACCCTGGTCAGCCTCTTTTCTCCTTTACTGGCGTAAAGTGTCTCCATGAATTGTTAGGGTCTCCCATCATCAAGGATCAAGTGAAATAACGGACGTGACTTACCCACTTTCTTCCCCTCAGACGACGGCCAGCGAGGCAACCCTGGTGAGCCTCCTGGCAGCCCGCACCAGGGCTTTGGTGGAACTGTCCAAGCTGAACCCTGAGTTGCAATTCTCCGAGCTGCTGGGACACCTCATCTGCTACTGCTCGGATCAGGCGCACTCCTCGGTTGAGAAGGCGGGGCTTATAGGTGAGAACAGTTTACGACCTCGGTTCAACACGAAGACCTACGTGACGATTGTTAGGTTATAGTGGGGCAGAGTGCTCGAACAAATTGTCGTAAATGTTGACACGCTGGACAAAAGTACCAATTTTTTTTCAGGCATTTGTTAGGTCCGTAGCTTTAAGTTTTTGATAGGAACCAACTCCTCCGTCCAGCGTGTCCTCATTATCCCCTGAAACTGCCCTACTATTAAAATGTGTGTTATGTATTGTATCCTCTGAAAATACAAATACAAATCGTTTATTCGCAGTAATAGGTCAAAGTGATGCGTTTTGCTCCTAGGGTTGAAAATTAATAAATAAAATGGAGCGAAGGCAGAAACCTATAGAATGATAATTGATTGTAAAGAGTATCATCATCATCATCCTATCAGCCGAAAGACGCCCACTGCTGGACATGGGCCTCCCCCAAAGAGTGCAATGACCGGTCCTTCACCACCCACATCCAGGGTATATTAAATAATAATGTCTTTCCCGTTCACGGGACAATGATGTCCCGGACCTTTGGGAGGCGTGCGTGGAGCTAGGTACCTACAAAGTACCAACCGAGACAACACGTAGAGGCCCTTTTGACAGTAAAATAAAATATGTATATTTATTATTATTACTATTTATTTTCTCAATAATTTTGAATAAATTTCAAGCAATTGTTTTTAAATTACCGTGTTAAAACTGCGCAAAACTGGTAACACAACAACATCAGTTTCCCGCCGAAATGGTCTATATAATAATATTTAAATTTCATTTAATATAATTTACATTATAGGTATAAGGCAGAAAAAGAATTTAGATTAAATTAAAACTACTCACATAACCCGGCCCGCGTCACTCCCGGTGCAAAGGTGCCCATCACGCTCGCCGCATTGCCGCGTTGGATTGCGATGGACAACCTTTGCAATAAGAATGACCCGGAGCGGGGGTCGAGGCCTTTTTCCCGCAGGCGCCCCACTTCCCCAAGGAAAGACTTTCCCTCGGAGCACCAGATTAAAATGGGTTCTATATCTCACTGGTTTTGAAAATGAACGCTTGACAAGCTAGGTGTCAAAATATATTGAAAATTTTGGTGAATATTCATCCTAATACTTGCGTGTGCGCAGGTCTCGTGCGCATGCGTTACATCGAGTCGGACGAGAACCAGAGCATGCGCGGCGCGCAGCTCGAGGAGGCCATCATCGCGGACAAAGCCAAGGGATTCGTGCCCTTTTGGGTAAGTGCCCTTCCTTTTTTGTTGACCCAAGGGAAATCCGTTATAGATCCTACCCCGTCCGGAAAAATCCACGTGGGTATGTAAAAAACAGCTTCTTGCCACAACTACGTGTGTGTGACGGGGGGGTGCCTGTCGTATCGCATAATGTTGATCGTCCTAAAATTTTTTGGCCGAGA
The DNA here is from genome assembly GCA_945867215.1 of Epinotia demarniana. Taxonomy (NCBI): domain Eukaryota; kingdom Metazoa; phylum Arthropoda; class Insecta; order Lepidoptera; family Tortricidae; genus Epinotia; species Epinotia demarniana. Next base: position 10,678,821 of record OX244285.1, read on the forward strand.
ATGTTTGGCATAATGTTGAGTGGCATACTACTTATTTAGCCTATTCATTTTTGCGCATACACATTTAAAAGTATTAGGAGAACAATATTTCTTTGCTATTCCGCTAAAAAACGTGCTGGTCTATTAGTGAAGATAAGATGCAACTATTTGCGTAAAAACATGCAAAAAATTACAGCAAACCACCACCAATAATGACAAAAACCTCGACACGTGTTTCGCCTCTCTACGAGGCATCATCAGGAGATGCTGGCAGGAGATGTTGGTTGCGCCACGTCCACTGAGCAAATGACCCGCCCGGAGCCATCCGCCATATTTATATTCTGTCCCCCCATACTACCGTTCATGCGTGAAAGAGATGGAAGAACACGTAACAACGGTGATGACGCAACATTCAATTGTTCGTTGATAATAACGCCTCTATTGCTGTACCTAATTATTTCTAATTGTTCTAGAACACTTAGACGCAATCCTTTTTCGCAAACATGCAAGATGTTGAAAGAATGATTGTCAGATAACGCATGGTTATTCTCCAATAAATGTTTTGCGAAATTAGACTTGTCCGGGTGATTATGCCGATACGACGCAACATGTTCCTTATACCTTGTGCTAAAACTACGGCCTGTTTGTCCCACATAAACTTTATTGCAATTATCACAGGCAAGTTTGTAGACTCCCGACTTTTTGGCACTTTCCACCACTTTCCACTTTTCTTTTTTTGCCTGTGATAATTGCAATAAAGTTTATGTGGGACAAACAGGCCGTAGTTTTAGCACAAGGTATAAGGAACATGTTGCGTCGTATCGGCATAATCACCCGGACAAGTCTAATTTCGCAAAACATTTATTGGAGAATAACCATGCGTTATCTGACAATCATTCTTTCAACATCTTGCATGTTTGCGAAAAAGGATTGCGTCTAAGTGTTCTAGAACAATTAGAAATAATTAGGTACAGCAATAGAGGCGTTATTATCAACGAACAATTGAATGTTGCGTCATCACCGTTGTTACGTGTTCTTCCATCTCTTTCACGCATGAACGGTAGTATGGGGGGACAGAATATAAATATGGCGGATGGCTCCGGGCGGGTCATTTGCTCAGTGGACGTGGCGCAACCAACATCTCCTGCCAGCATCTCCTGATGATGCCTCGTAGAGAGGCGAAACACGTGTCGAGGTTTTTGTCATTATTGGTGGTGGTTTGCTGTAATTTTTTTTGCATGTTTTTACGCAAATAGTTGCATCTTATCTTCACTAATAGACCAGCACGTTTTTTAGCGGAATAGCAAAGAAATATTGTTCTCCTAATATATCATGGACTTCCGCAAAGTAACGCCTGATTCAATAAATTATTTCACATTTAAAAGTCCTAAAGTATGTTTATCCTAATATTGATTACTCGAACATCGAATTACCTAATAAGTAATAGTCCTAATTTTCATTGTCATAGTAATTATTTTGCCTATTGTTAAACGTACTAAAATTAAACCACCTATACTATTTTTTTCCTAAATTTTATACCTACATCTAGTATAATAAAATAGGTTCGTTAGTTGCCTTTTGCCCCTCAGATCAGAAATAGGGGCCCCGCGAAGCGGGGCTCCGTCGACACGAAGGCGGGTCATAGGTTATTCAAGTATTAGGCAATTATTAGCTGAGGCAACCTTCATTTAGATCAATTAGATAGGTTCGTTAGTTGCCTTTTGTCCCTCAGAGCAGAAATAGGGGCCCCGCGAAGCGGGGCTCCGTCGACATGAGGGCGGGTCATATGTTATTCAAGTAATAGGCAATTCTAATAGATATGTACAAACAACAAAACAACAACACAAAATGACACATGAACAAAATGTATGCACAACATTTTTAGTACATTAAATATTAGTAACATCAAAGTTATGCACATCAATAATTTTAAAAAAAACCTTCGACACAATAAACATTCGGGCAATAAATATTTAGGACAATCGATATTAGGAACAACAATTTCGGCAAATAAAAAATATGCACAACAATGTTTATGCAATTCGATATTCGGCACAAAGTTGGTATGCGACAAAATATTAGGATCAACAATTTTATGCCACCCGATATAGACCCGTGACGGGGACCTGTATATGGTGCGACGGGTAGATAACTTGACAAACAGATATAACACACAGGTATATTTAAAACACAAACAATTACATTTCTTATTACGCACTAAAACTAAAATAATGACAAATTGCACACTGACCCATTTGACAGCCGAAAACCACTCACTTGTTTTTATATTATACTGTACAGTGGCATACAGCCAGCACCGTGATAAAGGTTACATTATCATGTATTAGAGCAAGAAGGCGTCGCAGGCTAGCGTCCACTAGGCTCGCCGAGGCGAGTCGAATCGAATCGTAATAATTCGCCTCCATACATGAAGTATGAAAGTGCGTCGATTGACGCAGAGCCGCGGCGCGCCGAAACGAATCGACCGGCCGCATCGCTCGCATCGAATTTATGAAAGTGCGTCGATTCAACGCGGCTCAACTCGACGCGATTCGCCTGTAGTCGATCCACTAGGCTCGCCGAGGCGAGTCGAATAGAATCGAAATAGTTGAATGCCTTCATACATTTACTATGAAAGTGCGTCGACTAACGCGGCGCGCCGCGGCTCTGCGCCAGTCGACGCACTTTCGTAGTTAATGTATGATGGCGAATTATCTTCGATTCTATTCGACTCGCCTCGGCGAGCCTAGTCGACGCCAGCCTTTACAGTGCCTTTGTAGCCCAACTTAAAATAGTCCTTCCAATTTCGCTCGTGAAGCGTCTCCTTATGTTGGTTGTCAGGGTCAATGCGGAACCGAACATCGCACAACGTCGTAAATATCGCAATAATACTTAAATTAATAATACAAACTTTTTACTTTAAGAGGCCGCAGTAAGCTTGATTCTCCATACAAACGTAGTTACGCTCTCATTTTAAAACTACGTGTTGGATTGTAACAATAATTTGCAGATACAATGACATGAGGTATATCTATGTATGAAATTAGTTTATGTAGCTTCAGATACCATAGTTAAAAAAATACAGGAGTTTTAGTTTTTCATACAAAACTGGTTTTTACTGTATTTCGTTTGTTTTATATACTAGAACCATGTAAACTAATTAGTAATTACAGACATAGATAAACCTCATGTCATGGTATATGCAAAGTTTCGTCACAATCCAATACGTAGTTTTAAAATGAGAGCGTAACTACGTTTGTATGGGAAGGTGAAATTCGGCTTAGCTTACTGCGAAATCGGCATAATGGGTTCTAAGTTTTTTGAATATAACCTAAAAATACACTTAAACCCAATAATGTATTAGAAATAAAAAGATTGCCGTCTCATGTTATCTTACTCGATATTTGCGGAATACTACCAACTTATGTCTGGTCCTTCAAACCGGATGTTGTTAGTCAAGCAGGACAGGAAATACATTTCCGATGTCATAAAGACTAATGCGACGTAACTTCTCTTTTTATCCAACGGGCCCTAAAGTACTTTACAATAGGATAGTGGCGAACATATAAATCTATGAAATCCATCAACGGCTCTTAAATTTAGCAGGCCTATCCCACTGTCATTTTGGCGCGAACAGTTAACTATGGCAACCCCTGTGGAGTTCAGTGGAGTTCTAGCTAGGGCTGTACGTACAGCGTATCGCATACAATGACGTATCATAAATACTTTCCGTTGTGAATGTATCCTTATTTCGATAACAAACATAATATGGGATGTTCAGTTATATGGTCCGTCGACAACTTTATCCCACTCTATACAATACAATACAAATACTCTTTATTGCACACCTCACAGAAACAAAGCAGTTAGAAAGAGAAACAATACAATAACATGCAGGTAGAGGTAGACAACAGGCGGTCTTATCGCTGAAGGTGAAGAGCGATCTCTTCCAGACAACCTTTGGGTTACGGATAAAACTAGATTGTGCAGTAGGTGGTGCAGATATTATAATTAGCCAAAAATCAAAATAATAAATAAATGATAAAATAATAAATATTTGGGGGACAATGTTACACAAATCGACCTAGTCCCAAACTTAGTCAAGCTTGTACTATGGGTGCTAGACGACGATAAACATACTTATTAATAAATACTAAAATACATAGAACACATCCATGACTCAGGAACGAATATTCGTGCTCATCACACAAATAAATGCCCTTACCGGGATTCGAACCCGGGACCTCCGGCTTCGTAGGCCACTACCAACTAGGCCAATTATATAAATACACGTACATAATAGCTCTATGATTGTTTATTGCCAAAAAATTACAGCTCGCGTCATCACTTGGGAAGCGGACCTTCTGTACTACGTTACACACTACATTTCAATCTAAAATAAAATACTCCACAGCAGCTGGTACACTGAAACATAATCACAGCAATCAAAAACCAAATATTTCAAAGTTTCATTTCCCAAAACGCCTCAAACTTTGCTCCCTAGAGCCTGACGTTTCATAAGCCCTAAGCCCTCAAAAGACGGGTTGTTACTTGTTATTTTTAAAGCGATGCACCGCTGTGGGACCAATTTGTATTGCTCGGAGCTTACGAGCTTGGCGCAAGTTGCGAGCGGGCGGGATTTAAGCTCTAGGGAGACAAAGCTCGACTTTGTTGATAGAAGCAATTCTTAGGCTTCCGGTTATTTAAAACGATTACCAGTTCTTATTCGTGAGTTGTAAATAAATACAAAAAAAAAATAAGGGGAAAAATAGAACTTACACAGTTACGTCATTAAGTCAATCGTAGAAAGGCAATAAGAATTGTGTTATGAGTACCAGATGATAGACGACCATAAATTATTTAGGTACATACTGTACCAGGCCAATTAATTGTATATTATTGTTTGTATGTTTATATTTAATTGTCTTAAAAATTTGAAACAAAATCAAATGCCGCCGGTATCGGAGCTGAAAATTGCCATGCTCATGTCAATTTAGTTATAAATTTTAGCTATAAACTAAATTATTTGAGATAAATGAAAAATGAAATTAATCTACAATAATGGTTTTATTGTTTATTATCTGGTATTAATTATTACTTAAACTTAACTGAATATTTTATTCTTTTTCATATAATTGCTACTAGCTATAAACTATCTTCACGCCAAAATTCATACAAATTGGTTGAGCGTGATTGAGTAACAAACATCCAAACATCGAAACTTTCGCATTTATAAGTAATATATATATATATATCATCCTCCTAGCGCTATTCCTGGTAATGCCCCTAAAGGAGCCCGGGGTCCGCTTTGACATCTAATCCCAAGATTTGGCATAGGCACTAGTTTTACGAAAGCGACTGCCATCTGACCTTCCAACCCAGAGGGTAAACTAGACCTTATTGGGATAAGACCGGTTTCCTCACGATGTTTTCCTTCACCCTTCACCCTTGTTGTTGTTTTCCTTAAGTAATATATATATACGAGTATATATATATATATATATATATATTATTTTTCATTTAAATTATCAGTAATATATTTCAACGTACAGTCAAGTGTAAAAATATGGGTGCATACAAGTAATATTAGTAGGATATAGTAGGATTAACGTCATAACTATACATTGATTTTAAAGGTGCGTCATTCGAACTTTGGTTCAAAAGCTCGACGCTTTTGCGTTGCACCAAACATTCTGCATCAGATTATTAATTTGCCTTTCAAGTAGGTATCTCCGTAGATTACTCTAAACTATTAAGATAAAAGCGATTGCTATTAATCAATAAACGTTCTACTGTTTGAGAAAGTTTCTTGCATCGATACTAAATACTCTATACTAATATGTTCTGAGTTTGTAGCTTTGTAAGTTTATAAGTTTGTATGTTTTGAGTAATCCCCGGAACCGCTCATCCGATTTCAAAAATTCTTTCATCTACATGTAGAATGGATTTTCTGGGTGGTTATAGGCTATATTTTATCCGGCGGGTTTGCCTGCGGTCTCTGCAATCCGCGGACGAAGTCGCACGGGCAGCTAGAACATTACAAAGGGGTTATGACTGTGATGCTGCACGTTTCTAATGAACTTCACACCCGATAAAAAAAACAGTATATAGAGTGAAACTTCAGGCTGAAGTCGCACGGGTAGTAACTAAATAAAATTAAATGAAGAGTCATTATTTACATAGCATATATATCCCTCCGTTTCGCTAACCGATATAGCCCCCCGAATCGCTAAAACTATACTTGTCCACTCACTTGCGTGTGGCAACCACAGTTTCCGATTTATCGCACCACTAAACTGATGGTGGCAACTATTGCCAAGCGAAGTATGGACTTATAATGGTACCAATTTACCTACATGTTTAGTTTATGGCTATTTTTGACTATTTTTGTAAGGAAATATGTTGTTATATAGATCTAACAAGAACAGTGTACCTATGTAGTGGTAATGAGTTTAGATTTTTACATAGTTAATAAATCCCGGGAAATTTATCACGAAAATAAAGTCGAGTCCGTCTCCATACCGTTCACGCCGCCAAAGTTTAGGTAAATATCGATAACTAGTGTCTACGCTAAATCTTGGGATTTGGTGTAGGTAGGAAACAACCAGGGGAAACGTTAGGAGGATGATGACACCACAACTATTGTCCCAACAGGGGAAAAGCCCTGACTTTTCCCTCTACTCTCGTTTGCCCTTGCACGCGTTTCCCGTCCTCATTTTCATTTTGCACGCTAGTTACGTGTAAGCGTGTTATCAATAAGTTAGTTAGCGCACGAGGTACGGTAATGTTCTATTACGTGTTATTTTATCCTGATGCTTTTAGAAGCGTTGTCCTTAAGGATATTGTGCTAGCATAGTACCGTACCAGTATCTACCTACCTAGTATAATGTGAATAAAATTAATGAGGAGAATGCTATGAAGTTGTATGTAACTTTGTAAGTTATTTATAGGGGGTAATTAACATAACTACTGTAGTAGAGGTGCCCAAATAGTGGAATAGTATTCTAGACAACTTCTAATTAATGCGAAATATATGGCTAATATACAATTGATATTTTAGGAGGCTGTTATGGTACTTATGGTTCTATAAATGAATCCTGATAATACTCGTATGTATGTTTTTTTAATAATACGATCATAGTGTGCAATGAACGTAAGCTTTGAGTCGCACCAGACCCCCAGGTCGCTGATTACAGAAACACGCTGTAAAGATGTTTATGCTATAATGCCTATAATCAAATATTAGCGCCCTTTAATTTTTTGTAAATTATGTGTTAATATTGCACTTTTTTACATTTAACCGAACATTAAAAAAAATCGTAGAATAGTCTATTGTACAAATCTTAACACGAAACGAGATCGCTTGATCAATAACGAGTGGTCGATTATCGGTCTTGGTTTGTGTTACCGGTTTTGACTTGTATAATTGTAACTTGTAAATTCGTGAAACGGGGCACAGTAACACAACACACAACATTTTCATCGCTCTTCATTATTGAGAATATTGAGATTAACTTACATGGAGTTTTGACATTATTTTTAACCCCTGACACTAACGAGGGGTGTTATACATTTTACATCTGTATCTGTGTGTGTCTGTGGTATCGTAGCTCCTAAAATATATGAAATGATTGGAGGGCGATTACTTTTATCCAAAAGTCTTTTTTGAGGAGATGGTTCTAAGCTACCTATGCTTAATCTGTCAGGGGTGTATAAATTTGTTGGTTTATAGTTATACACGCTGTTTCTTTTTTGCCTCCAGGTGTGCGCAACCCTTGGCACGACAGGGTCGGTCGCGTTTGACAACCTGCGCGAAATCGGGGCGGTGTGTGACAAGCACGGCACTTGGTTGCACGTGGACGCGGCTTATGCTGGGAGCGCGTTCGTCTGCCCTGAATATAGGTACAAACAGTTCATATAAACACTAGATATATACACAAACCGGACACAAAACTGTGGATGCGTCAAAGACTCGTAGTTTCGTGGTAATCCTGGCCTCCTAGGGATGCTTCAAAGACTACTCGTAATTTTGTGGTTGTCAAGCGGATGCGTCAAACACTACCCTTAGTTTGGCTTCATGTATCTTTTTCGGTTAGGTATAGCCAAGCGGCGGACATCGACGTCAGAGGGCCATAAATCTTCAATGTTTTAGCTGAGAAAAAAGCGCCTTATGTAAAGATCAAAGGAGTGTCCCTTCTGTACTTGTACTATTATCTATTCTGTGGTATAGCCCCATTTGACAGTAACTTATAAACTGTATTAAAAATGATGATGATTACCGATTGGATTTTGCAGGCACTGGCTGAATGGAGTAGATATGGCGGATTCCTTCGCCTTCAACCCTTCAAAATGGCTGATGGTCAACTTCGACTGCACTGCTATGTGGTTTGTGACCTTCTTTTAATAGTTATTTATCTTAATTGAACCGGCAAACTAGGGGTACCAATTTTGACTCATGGCAGGATCTCTTATGACAGGTTAAGGATGTTGCATATTAGGGTAAATCGACCAGTTATTGGCGGCTCATTCTAAAAAAGGAGCTCTGTTCCCCTAAAAACAGAATTCAATTGAGATTAACGTGGCCGCTTGTTGAAGGGTGGCCTGTAACTAACGCCTTATACTAAAACGAGTTCTATTAGAGGTAACTATGTGTTCGTTAGTTACACCATTTATAACTAAAGAATGCCTGAACATTTTGTATGATCATTGATTTGTTAGATTTGTCAGCACTCATAACAGCAGAATGCCTTATTAATTAGTCGGAAAAATTACTTTTAAAAGAACAATGACACTGTACTTATTACCAAACTGGCTTCTATAAAAAAAACATATTAATGTTTTTTTTTGTAGTACCAAAAAGAGTAAATACGAAGTACTTTATTCTGGTACGTTTTATAGCATTACGGTACCAGTTAGGATGCGTGTAGTGAACATGTCCCATCACTACGCATTCTGCGTGCCAGCGAATCAACCAATCGCAACGCTGTTAGCACCTGCTCTTCCTCATACTTTGGTGACTCGCGTCGCGAACAAAATGAGCGACATGAGGTTTCTAGTGCGGGTGTTCTGTGGTCCAAAGAGACACAATAAAAACGGGTGGGCCGCCTGGTGGCATAACAACTACATAATATCGATTGTTATACAACATTACGCATAAAGTTGATGCTCATTTTTTTTTTTGGCATAAATTATACTATGGATGGCATAATTGTTCCCTGTCATAATTATACGGAGTCATAATTTGTTTAACCATAATGTAGAATGTCATACATTTATTAAGTCATAATATTGATAATTATAATTAGTTTTAGTCATAATTGTGAATGTCATTTATTTATCAAGCCATAATATTGATCATAATATTTGATCAAAAAGACAAAACAAAGGGTGGCCGTCAAATAAACTTTTCTCTGAGATCAACCAATGCTACTACTCGTAATGGTGTATAAAGTTCAAGTCTTCACGTAGGCAGTAGGGAACAGGGACTTAGTGGCAAAACCGACTCGAATCGCGGATAGTTTAGGTTAGCTTAGGTTAGTTTAGGTTATTTTTTTTATAAAAGAGCAGAAAAACTTGTTATTAGATAAAAAAAATTGTAAACTTTTATACTGATCGCTCTTTGCTACTGTGACTCAACATAAAAGACAACTTTGTAACTTACCTACTTGCTTCTGATTCGAAATGTTCATTTACTACTAAGGAAAACAGGCTTATGCGTTTTGCAGTTTATGCGTTTAATACAGTATGGTTAAATTGTTTTATGAGCAACCAATTTATGTTCATTACAAAGTATGCTTAAATAATTTTATGCGCATCAAATTTATGCGCATTACACAATATGTTCTTAAACATTATGGCTAAAAATGTTATGCGCATAAATGTATGACTATTTACAGTTATGCGTAATTATGACTATGACGAATCCAAATATGCCTACCAAAAATATGACTTTAAACTTTATGCAACCCGACCCCTACCCAATAAAAATACTCCTTTTTGACATCGACAAAGCGGTGACCAGGCCCCTATTTCACCAACTTGACAATTGTCACCTGACACTAACAATTCGCCATACATTGCTTGTTCTAGAAGTTAAGATGGTTGCTAGGTTACTTGTGGAACCAGCAATGTACGGAGAATTGTCGTTGTCAGGTGACAATTGTCGAGTTGATGAAATAGGGGCCAGTTCGTGCTTGAGCGACACGAATGGTCTCAAGCTATTGTGCGCCGTTACTGGTATTGTTCCTAGTAAGGGACATGTTAGGATGCGTAATGTCCATGCGCAATTGTACCTTTTTTTCTCATTTTTGTATTCATATTCAGGTTTTAAGCAGAAGTTATGTTATGTTATGTTAAGTAGATTCATGATTGGGTACTTTCCTGGGTATTGGCTCCTAAATTATATGTGTACATATCTGCCTGCTAGGGTGCCTGCTTTGCCTCGCTGAATGGCAATGCCAGTTAATAAATGAGTTTTATATGTCGTCAGGGTAAGGGACAGCACGGCTCTACACAGGACCTTCAATGTCAACCCAATTTACCTGCGACATGAGAATTCAGGTAAAAAAACTAGCATACTTATAAATAAATAAATAAAATAGCCTCTAACACAAGGCTTATTAAAAGACATCCTTATCTTTTTTAATGGAATTTATACCATTCTAAATTGCATTGCTTGCAAGGTTGCATTTGCTTTTATTTCGTTCTTTATTAAAACAAGCCAAATTCGTTTATATATTTGTTTTTATATGTAGTTCTTTCATCATTATAATGATTGCTTGAGTCTTCTCATAAAAGGGGCATCTCATGAACAAAAAAGCTTTTTTTCCTTTCGTTTAATGGAATTAATACATCATTATTTTTACTTACAGGAAAAGCTATCGATTATATGGTAAGTGTATACAAATTAAAAGGTACCTATATTTTATCCTGCTGTTGAGAAAACACATCTACATCAGCTGAAGAAAAAAACATTTAAAACACTGTTAACTTTGACATTTAGTTTACTTTTACATAATATTTACTTACAAAAATATCGTCAAATATTTACACTTGGTACACGTAAGTACAATATTATTCTTAAATTTGTGAATGCTATCTTTATGTGTACTATAACCATTTTAAAATCAAATACAGAAAACTGTTATTTTTTCTCAAACGCCTAATTATAGGTAGGCTCACGAGTTGCAAACACGAAAGGAATGATTCGCACCAAAGGGGTTAAAATCAATGGTAATCACGATGAAATCATCAATGCTGAAGTAACCATGAATGGCGGAGAAATTACTAATACAGACATTGAAGATCATTTAAGTAACGGCGATGAATCACCAGATGACGGATTCAATAGTGGTGGCTCGAATCATGATCTTTATGACGAAGAAGGACTTCATGGATACGAAAAGATATCACCTGGATGCGGTACGAAGATACAGCTGGAGAATCAAGATAAGAAGGAGTATCTAGTACGAAACTAGTAGTTGATAATGGTGGTGGTGATTTTAACATTGGTGGTGGAGCACACATAGTTACTAAATGACGAAAATTGTACCTATATAATCCTAAAACCCATTAAGTCCGAGTATTCGACTTGATTATAAAAGAGGTGGAAGAAAGGTGTGATAATGAAAATGTTAAGCTTAACATTTTCGTGACTAATTGATAATGATTTCGCCTATATTTCTGTGGGCCTCACTCTAACCCTAGCCCTTCAAACTGCATCAATTGTAGAAACAAATCCGAGCTGCAATTCCTCCCCCTTTTTAAGAACAGTCCCTACCTAAATGAGAAGAGGGTAAATTTTTCAATGAATTTTAATCTGTGAGCTGTCAATGGCCATTATCTATATCAGTGGTTCTTAACCAGTGGTCCTCGGACCGCTAGTGGTCCCTGGACGCATCCGAAGTGGTCCGCGAAGCCATCGGAAAAATATTAAATAAGTGCCAACGAGTCGACACAACGACCCCCGAACAGTAAGTGGTCCGTGGCAAAACAAAATAAAATTCAAATGGTCCCTAATCAGTAAAAGGTTAAGAACCACTGATTTAGATCATCTTATCAATCATGTATACTAACGCCATGAAACACTTTATTTATTGGCTTTTTGGTGGAGGTATATTTAGTTTCGCAGCCACTTCACTGTTTTTTTTTTTAGCATTGGCAGATTCCGCTAAGTCGTCGCTTCAGAGCCTTGAAGCTGTGGTTCGTGTTGAGGAACTATGGGATTACCGGTCTCCAGAAGCACATTAGAGAGGTAATTGTTAACATTTAGTGACGTAACATCTAATTCTTCGTACGTATCGTATGTTACAGTTGGCAAAATCTTAATTTGTATCAAGTTCACTGTGATGCAATCATTGTTTTGACATCAGGGTAATTCAGTTCTGGTATCCCTTGGGGCATCATCGTCATTTAATTGTTTCAGGGTGTCCGCTTGGCACAAAAGTTTGAAGCTCTGGTGTTGGCCGACCAGCGGTTTGAGATCCCGCAACCCAGGAGCTTGGGTAAGAAATTACACTTTCTTAAATTTCTCCAACAGTCCTTATTTTCTCCTATAGGTCCATTTTTGATTTTTTACATCTTTATTTAATCAATAAATATACTTTACACCGTGTAGGGATGTAAGGAGTCTCATGTGCGCACTCTTTTGTCTAAATTTTCCATGACCGTTTTGCATACAAGTTTCTGAATTTCGATGGAGCATCGTGAACAGCAAGAACCATCGCGGAGGCCTTTTGCTACACTGTATTCTTTGCGATCCGTTCTATTCCACTTGGTCTCAAAGAAAGTCCTTAACTGCTTGTTTTCTTCCTTGTTAAATGATATTCTTCTGTTCTGTTCCAGGCATGGTAGTCTTTCGCATGAAGGGCGATAATGCCCTGACAGAGCGTCTGTTGAAGCGACTGAACGCCCGCGGCTACATTCATGCGGTGCCGGCTTGCTTCAAGGGTACCTACGTCATCAGGTTCACTGTGACGTCACAGAAGACCACTAATCAGGATATTCTGGGTGAGTGGGTCAATCTTCAAAACAGATGGTTAATAATGGAATCCATAATTTTATTTGACATTAGGTAATGTTTAGCATAAGCAGTGATCGTAGCTTTTGTAGCATTTTTGGTGCAGTGTGGTTAACGGAATTGGTAAAAATAATTTCAATTCTAATGCTTAATTAGCGTTAATAACGTTCATAATAACCTTAATGAACAATATTGATTTATATTGTCTATACCAATTCCGTTAACAACACCACGCTGCACCAAAAACAAAAGTTACAAACACTGACCATAAAGCTCTCGTTTCCTAAGATAGCGGTGCCGTCATATGGCGGTGAGATAGACTATCTGTCTCTTTCTAATTGGTCTAATCAGAAAGAGGCAGATAGTCTATCTCGCCGTCATATGAAGGCAACGCTACTAGGAAACCCGAGCTTAAGCTATACCTAACCATCAAACGGTAACCTTTCCGGGCTCTTTACGGTGTTACAGAAAATCACTTTCAACTACTACAAATCATCGCAATAATGAATCTCGCGCTGAAACTAATATGTGTTCCCGTTTTCAGATGATTGGAACGAGATTACGACGGTGGCCTCCGAGATATTGGTGGAGGTGTTCGGCACTGAAAATGGAAACATCGTCGTGGCGAAGAAGCCGAGGGTGTCTCTCAAAGGTGATGGTTCATAAGTATCTTACGTGATGAATGGACAGACTTAAGAGACCGCAGTAAGCTCGATTCTCCATACAAACGTAGTTACGCTCTCATTTTAAAACTACTTCTTGGATTGTAACGAAACTTTGCATATACAATGACATGAGGTATATCTATGTCTATAATTAGTTTATGTAGCTTCAGATACCATAGTAAAAAAAATACAGCGAATTTAAGGTTTTCATACAAAACTTGTATTTGCTGTATTTCGTTTGTTGTATAAACTGGAACCATATAAACTAATTACAGACATAGATATGCCTCATGTCATTGTATATGCAAAGTTTCGTCACAATCCAACACGTAGTTTTGAAATGAGAGCGTAACTACGTTTGTATGGGAAGGTGAAATTCGGCCGAGCTTACTGCGGACTCTTAAAGATTTCACAATAATGCTTCGTTCCGATTCGAATCTGCGACTTTCTGGTTTACGTGGCCAGTACGCTTACCGTGAGTTTGACAATGACGGCTTACGCTAACGAGTATCGAGTTTACTATCTGTGAATCCCGCTCGTAGTGTCAAAGTGCAATAGAGATGCACAGATAGTAAACTCGATACTCGTTAGCGTAAGCCGTCATTGTCAAACTCATGGTAAGCGTACAGTTGCTCTAACCAAGTGAGCCATCGGAACTGTCCCCGTGTAATTTTCAACCAGCTCCATCTACATTCGAAGCAATTTTTGTTTATTTTTCATTTTGTTAGTAGACGTTACTGCTTACCAAATCAACCCCATATTTTGTTATACTTAATGTTATTTATTTATTTAATCAACCAGCATTGCAATTCAGCGCGGAAATGCCGCCAGCATCCTCGGTACAATGCCTCGAGGGCATTTTAGATTTAACTTAGCTTTAATTTAATTTAGTTAATGTTATAGTTATCATCTTGTATATACTTTAGAAAATTAATGTTTTATTATTAATCAACCTCTAAATTTCACTTAAAAGCTCTGCAAAACAATATAACTACTGTCATTAATCTTTTTACAAGCTTTTATTTAGTTTCACCTGTCCCTGTTGTCTGTCTGTCTGTAATCGAATCTTGCAAGTTAAATTTGACCCACTTTCCGGTGACCGATTGAGCTGAAATTTTGGGTATAAGTATAGTTTGGATGGCAATTCAATATTATTCTACCATCGAGCTGATCTGATGATGGAGATAGAAGGTGGCCATGGGAATTCAGTACTTATCTGACGTCGAGTTTGGGCTCGTTAGAATCGTCTCAATGAGTAGTTGATGACGGTATACAGAAAAGTACAGTCGGCGATAAAAGCTTGTCCCAAAAATGAAATTTTAGACAGAAACTTGTTTAGTATACACATTTAGTCCAGTAACAATTGCGAGTAACTTTTCTATTAAAAGCCCCTGTGCAGCGAGGAGGGGGAAGATGCGTCTAAGAGCCTAATGATTACAGAGACCCGCGAGCTGAACGCGACCTTCGGCACCAGCCTGCTGCTGGCCAACAGCCCCATGAGCCCGAAGATCGTGAACGGCACACACGCGGCCATCTGCGACTATGAGCAGGTGCTCACATCCTGCGCCCAGACGTTCGCGCAGCTCAAGATGGAGCCTAAGGACAGCCCTGGTGAGTGAAGACTGTCATCTGACTTACATCACAGAATAGATAATAGTACAAGTACAGAAGGGACATTCCTTTGATCTTTACAAAAGGCGCTTTTTTCTCAGCCAAAACATTAAGATTTATGGCTCTCCCAACGTTGGGGCACCGGCATGTACTTGTAGCGATGAACGTAAATCGCGGAGTGTCCCGCGCCTGCTTACATGAGAATTCCAACTGGATTGAACTGGAAATTAACTTCATTATTTAGGCCTCATACTAAGATTGGAAGGACAACTTGCTTACGTACGAGTGTTGATTAAAAAAACTAGGGGTTGAAAGAAAACCTTTGTAAATGTGCCCTAGGTATAGACAAGGTATCGCAGTCTTTATTGATTTATTTATTTACAAGCATTTGCCCGCAACTTCGTCCGCGTGATCTCTATAATCAACTTTCATCCCTTAGGTCTCGATTTTGTCTCCATTTTTGGGATAAAACTCAATTAACGATCTCTATGCAAAATGTTATCAAAATCCTTACAAGACGGGCGACTGAAAAACAACCATCTAAACAACCTAACGCTCTTAATATTAGTGGGATGCTTCATTAGTCCAAGTAATTTCCTACACTTTGAAAAAACTCATAATGATACTCTTACTTATTTTTTCTTATGAACAAAGTGATACATTTAACGTCAGAATGTTTACATAAGTAGATATTAAATCTATTCGTATTTAGCTCTGTTGTATTTTAATTGCATTCTTTGTATTCTTACCCCTTTTACGAAGCCGCTGTGCAGTTGTGTGTTTAGTATCCCAGGACTCGTGTTTATGTAACTGATCTTTACCTACCTGGTATCCTAAATCAATATTCAACTTTACTAATGGTGTAACTTAGAAACCGGTTAAAACCCGGAAAGCCCTACGCAATTTTAAATCAGGGATCGTCCAGAAACGACGAGACCTTTTTACGTTTTCGTATTTAGACTGAGATCACGGATTCCCACAATACGATCTCGACAAACCTTTCTTGTTTCATTCGCGTTCATGCATGACATTCTTCATATAACGCCATTCTTCTGTTTAGAGTAAACTCTTGACCTGACCTTTGTATTCTCTTTTTTAAAATTTTCGCGCTTCCTTTTTCTAGTCATGTTTCATTAAAATCGTTGCTGGTATATCAGTGTTTTTTAACTTGTGGGTCGCGGGTAGCTTCTAAAACGGGCTGTAAGCAATCATGATTAAAACCGCAGAAATGCGTCGACGCATCCGCGCGATAAAGATGTGCGGGAAAAAGCTGTCCCTCGACTCCTGCATGGATATGGTGCAGGGCATGATGGTGGAGCAATCGCTGCCGCTCTGCAGCGAGGAGGGGGAAGATGCTTCTAACGGTTGGTGGTGGTTTCATGCTTTTCATCCATGAGTTTTAATTAACTTTGGCTTCCTTTTCATCAATCGTTTTGTTGTTTAATTTCATCAATATTGGTTTTTTTCTTATCAACGTTGGCTTATGTTTCATCCATCAATTAGTCTTTACTTTCATTTTCCACTAATTTCATGAATTATTTTGGCTTTTTTCTTATCAACGTTGGCTTCTGTTTCATCCATCATTTAGGCATTACTTTCATCCATTATTCTGACTTTTATAAATTAACTTTGGTTCTTTTTCATCCACCATTTAGCCATCATGATTTTCATCCATAGTTTCCTTTCGTTCGTTTTAGTTATTTCGTTTTCATAATTGGCGATGGAATTATTTTTCGCTGTTTCGTAATTGATTATCTAACAAGAATTTATTTGCTGTTTTAGTAATCGATTTTCTCAATCAACTCCTGAATAAGAATTATGTTCGGTGTTCTTAATGTGTATGACCATTGTTTGTTGGCTTTTAACTAACTTTGGGTTTTTCATCCTCAGTCAAGCTTTTCATACATTGTTTAGGTTTTCTTAGAGCAAAGTCCCTGTCAGGTAGTGATATATGTATGGATGAAACTTGCTCGGTTGAACCTTGAGTTTCTCTGTGTTAGACTTAGTGGTTGTAATATTGATCTAGATTTTATTTGTTCAGAGTAGATAGTATTTATTATTTTGATAATTAACTTTGCGATAGATTTAATCGAAGGTCACTGTCACTATAGTACTTATCGTTTGGTTGACTATTCATCAGAGAAGTGACAGCTTTTTGAAATCTAATCGTCTTCCACCAAGCAAGCATCTTTGTAAATTAAGAATTTTATATATTTTTATTTTATTATTGTACCCCGTGTATTTACTATTCGGGTGTTTATTTTGTTTTAATTTATTTTGCTAATTGCATTCTAGGTGTCAAAGTAAGCAACATTGGCTCCAGTTAGACATTTGTGAGTAGTTTTGAAATTTTGGTGGTGGGCTTATAACATTAATATAATAAATAAATAATAAATAAATATAAGGGGACAATCTTACACAAATCGACCTAGTCCCATAGTAAGCTCAGTAAGGCTTGTGTTATGGGTACTAGACGACGATATATATAATAGATATAAATACTTAAATACATAGAAAACATCCATGACCCAGAAACAAATATTCATGCTCATCACACAAATATTTGCCCTTACCGGGATTCGAACCCAGGACCTCTTGCTTCGTGGCAGGGTCACTACCAACTAGGCTTAAGCTAATATATTTCTTTTGTTAATTTCTTCCTATGTTCTCTTTATTTGTCAATTGAAATTTACTACATTGTATGTAAGTGTTTTTTTTTAATTACATGTCAATTCTGCTCCGATTCCGTGCTAGCAGTAACTTCTAAACTTTAAAGGCCAAAAATAATGTATGCCACACGATTAAAAAAAACTACTAAACTACTCTTTTAATAGCATTTACTACACCTTGAAAAGTTCAAAATACATATATAAGAACGAAATTAGTTAGTAATTACCCTTCTGCAGAAATCTATCCCTGGATGCCTTTGTAACTTTAACTCAATTTCCTATTACCTCTACAACCATGGAATCCGACGATCCCTTCATATAAACTCATGAAAAGGAATTTTATCTTATACTTTATTTACCAATGAAGGTGTTTCAGAATGCATTTTGCCACCCGCTGGCAGCACTATGGCAAGAGGTCTAAACCTATCATTTTATTCATCCGAAATTTGATTGGTGGATTTTAACAGTAACTGTCAAAAAACCTATCGCCACAGTGCTGACCGCTGGTGACACAATGCATTCTGAAAAATCCTCATTGATGTATTTTTTTTTCTATAAAGTCAATTGAACTCCAGGATCCAGCCCCGGTGACAGGTCCCCGATGTCCCCTTCACCTGTCACTGTCAAACGCGAACCAAGTCCGGAATCGAACCAGCTACAGATCCCCAGCAGGCAGTACCGCTCAAAATCCGTCGACGTGTCTTTAACTGGTCTCAAACTCGATGACGCAAAAGTAACAATTGACGTTAAAAACAACGAAATCATTATAACACCAACTGGATCTAAGTCTATCACTGATCCAGTCAATGACGGGAAAACTGTACATTTCAGGGATGTAGAGGATAAACTTAACATTGGAGATAAAATTACTCAGGCTTTTGAAAATCTACAAGATGGTCTACAAACGCTCAGCGAATTTAGGCAGAATGATAGTGAGAAGGTTAAAGAAGATAATACAGAAGAATGTGACACTAAATTAACTATTAGAGGTCCTGGTAGTTACATTAAGAAGTTAATCCAGCAGTTCAGCGAAGATCCATTTGGAAATGAAGATGCTAAGCCTGAAGCTGACAGAGGAACCTCCAGTCAAACAATAAAGGAGAAAGCTGATGCTATTTGTAAAAAGTGTTTTCATTACAAGGGTAAGATTACTAAGTAAATGTGTAAGTTGGCAATAATAATTACGAAATTGGACACGATGTAAAGGTTATATTTAGATAAACAGATTTCGGCAAATATGTAAAGATGTCAGTAAAGATTATTCAATCTTACGTGATCACGGTCCAAATATAAAACACCACTTTACTTACTTTATCACACTTTTTGAATTATACTGTTTCGGAACTGATTATACCAGGCAGCTTTAGCCACCCTATGAATTTAGGAAAAATCTTAATAGCGCGTTTTACCAGACGGGTCAGCGCCATCTATTGATCAATATATTTACTATCGAGACCCGACGTTTTATGGGTAAAATAATGGTTTTACTGCGTGGTACTTCAATAGTTAGTTGCTAATATTTTTTATAAACCTATCGGCGTTCCATAACAAAACAATAAGACTAATTTACCAAAATTAGGACAGCCAACGCCATCTGTTGACACACACCTTGCAACTTTAAATAATTAAACTAAACTAATACAAATAATTAACCAAGATTGGACATTACGTGTGCTGTCATGTAAACAAATATATGAGACAGTAACTAGTGATTGGAAATGATGATAAAATATACAATGAAGTGTGATTCGTAGACATCGTTATGTCGGATATTTTTGAGGTCATTCGTTTGTTACTTCGATTATGGAAGAAAATCTTATTAAACATTTAAATTTTCAGTGGTTAATTGGTTGATTTCAATACTTTGTGAGTTTCTTTATGGGATACACAGATTATGTGATTTTACCCCAATTTGTACAACTGGTCGAAGCCATTATTGAGTGTGTCGTACAAATGTGACAATCCGACCACATGTGAATGCAATTTCTCAGTACAACTCGTTTGGCAGTTGGATCAGCAGCGCAACATGCGTAGTAGTAATAACAATTTGTCAGCTTTTGATAAATTGGGGCTGACAAATCATCACATGTTAGACCCCATTAAGTATACAACAACATTTTAAGTGATGATAAAGTATTGTGTAATCCGTGAGAAAAGTGTGTCTATAATGTCTTCGATAAGGGTTTGTTTACACGATAAGACACGTATACGTATGTATGAATATACTTACCTACTTTACCTACTTACTGTAACATGATTTTGTAATTTATTAATTATATTTTTGGTCAGCTCTTTTTTTACGTATTTTGCATTCAATATGTTGATTACTACACATTAGAACAAATATTTTTCAGTAAGTCATGACTCTTACTATTTATTTGCCGTAGTCAGGTAAAGTGTAATCGTTTTTTATTAAATATTTTTAGGGACGTATATCTCCATGTTACTAGGTGTAATAATATTATAGCATGTTTCAAATGTTCAGAAATATGATGTAATTTACTATAAAGTGCATACTTAGAAAACGGTGCATTGCATGATCTTGAAATTAGAGTGTTTAAGATTTTGTTCCGAGTATCAGAAAAAACCATTCAAGGGCTGAATTTTATTTCGTTGTCGGTTAAAATTTTTCCTCGGATTGGATAAAATTGGATTATTATATGTATAAATACAATATTATTATTGTACCTATTGTATTACAGTATTAATATTGTATTGTATTATACAATATGTATAATACAATACAATATTAATACATTTTCTTCAGTATAAAACGTTGCACTTACTTTATATTCCACTGAATTACGGAAATACCACGTTTTGTATGTATGTACGAAAGCACTTTATTATACACAATAACAGGTAAAAACTTATAAATAATAAGGTAATAAATTTAGAAAAATGCCCAAAAAAAAACTATCCTCGTATGTAGCTTTTAGTTAAATGGGCTGGGTAGTAAATATAGTAATTTCGTTTGTAATAAGGTTATTAAAGCACAATGTTTTTATGTATAAATGTAAGTTGTCTTTGTCGCTTATGCTATGATGCTATTACAGTGATTTTATGTCGTGCAATAATATATATATGCTTATAGCATTCCATGTTATTAAAGTGTCATGAAAATTATTGTAAAATATAAATAATAATTGCAATATTTATTAATTAAAATGGTATATATCTATATATGTATATAAGGTGTAAATATAAAATAAATTTACTTATCAGTGTTTCTTTGCTGGATAAATGTTTTATCAAGATCATTACCGGAAAATGATTTAAAGCGTTTGCTTTGGTGGTACAGTTACAACACTAATAAATAATAGAAATAATAGTTATCTTACAAAGTTACAAAACAAAAGTATTTCGGTTTGACGAGCGGAATCTAATCTTGAGTTTAAAGCCCCGACGTCATAGTCACACTGTAATGTAGATACTTTTAACTTCGAATCTAATCTAAGTTTCGTGACGCATTGATCAAACTGTAATGTCATGTAAACATTTATATCTATAATAAAAAAAAATATGTAAGAATGAGAATATAACATACACAAATACTCTCATTCATATCTGTTACCTTGAATATCTTAGACAATATCATATTTAGAACTTTTTGAGTTACATTCACATGATTATAACTAAGTATGCATAACTCATACGTTCACAGCTCATGCTATATTGTGATAGGAATATATACTTATCTAGTTATAGCCCAAGTCAAACGAAAATTATCTGTTGTTTAAGTATAGTGTAGTGTAGGTGTTATAGTTACCAACTCAAACTGCTGTGCTTTATCAATAATATAGTTAATGGTTATTATTAGAATAAATTGTTTGATTGATAATAAGTGCATAAATAAAAATATAAAAAAACATAGGTAGCCACAAAGTAGCTGTCTAAATACATATAGTAGAAATGTAGATATAGTGATTTGTGAAATTAATATATACGAGCAAATTATTGAATGAGTTTTATTCCCGATAATTCCCTTTGCCATTTGCCAATTGTTGTTTTAAATTTTCATTTCTCCATAAGGTTGCTAATAAATTAATATGAATACAGATTCGTTTTTTGGCATTTTTTTCTGTCAAGGCTGTTCTACTGGGAGACATAAAAACATGTCACGGTGTATGTAGTATTGTACTGTAGTTACTCAAGCTTGTCATAATATCTGATCGTGCACTCTAATCAACTCTAATGCATTATAATAGAGAATTTCACGTGCAATACAGTCGTGATCAGGCATATCGGACCAAACATAATACAATACAATCCAATGGTGTAGATAAAATAAAAGATAATATTATACTGGTTATTTTAATAAATGCATAACAGTCGTAGGATTATTATTAACATTGTCTACTTATTCTTATTATTCTTATATTATTATTGAGCGATTGGTACATTTACATAAAATGTATACTTTTCATGAAATGGTAATCTGGCTTAATGGTAAGCTTTGATTTGAATGAAAGAATTATACAAAAATATACTCTATAAATGGAGTCGTGCAAGCTGTACTAAATTAGTTATACATTTTACATTTTTATAGTATTTTTAAATCAATATTATGGAAACCCAAAACGTTGCAGCATAATTTTTATACTTAAAAATACTAAGGAACAATCAAAATTATTTCAATTATGCGTTTTCAGTTCTCAGATCGTATTTAAGTATTACTATTTAACAATAAATAAATGCATTTTAATGTACAATAATTACTAAAAATAATAAAATATACAAATGTGTATATTACAAATGCAGAAAATGACACAATTGAAAGTGTTCACAGATCAAATGTTTTGTATTAACTGCCCAATCCAAAAAAATACAACATTGTATGTTTTGTTCATAAGAATTTAATAATATGTGTAGACAATTTTTTAAACAAAGCTCTTCCTATTATCATCAAAACAATGCCATTTAAATCAAACCATTATGTGGTCGGTGCGTGCCATAAAAAGGTAAACTCCAGATAAAATATTCTTCGAAAAATGAACTCTATCGTTCTAGTCAAAGATTCAAAATAGAGTAACCGAGAATGAAGTAGCTAACTAAACATCTGGTTTGTATGTGGCACACTGTGTGTGGTACCTTTTTTATCTCGTTAATTTTAAATCTATTGAATTAGACCATATAGTTCATTATTCAATGAACATTTTACGGGGTAGTTACCTTTTATTGCTTTTAATATGGCACTCGCTGTGACCACAAACAAAAATCATTCATGAGCTCAGTTATAAAAAAAATATATATGAAGTCTTGTTAGAGAGCCGTTACCATCAATTATTGTAATTGTGATATTTTTAAACATATCATCTTAAAACACTTTCATTTTATTTACAATATAAATGCATAAAATCTCATTAAAATTATGAAGAAATAACAACATTTAGGGTGGGTCTAAATGTCACGTCTGATTAAAGATTACATTTATTTGTTTCAGAAAACATACGAAATATTCGTACGTGCTAAAACCTTATTAAACAATAAATAATAAGTTCTACAAAAAGC
The DNA here is from genome assembly GCA_945867215.1 of Epinotia demarniana. Classification (NCBI taxonomy): domain Eukaryota; kingdom Metazoa; phylum Arthropoda; class Insecta; order Lepidoptera; family Tortricidae; genus Epinotia; species Epinotia demarniana. Next base: position 10,702,274 of record OX244285.1, read on the forward strand.
AATATTCATCTTTCACGCTCTCTCTTAAACATGACAAACAGCATGTTTAAGTCCGCATCTTAACGGAATGCAAAAAGCTTTAATAATATCTACTTGATTTTATTTTAAATCTTCTTAGGTAATTTCGAAAAGAATCTATTCCAATCGAATTTAAATCACTTTGAAGATAATAAGTACAAAAAGGAGTATTTCGAAGTATTTTTTTCACCGCAGAGTACCATGTATCGTTGTCTTTAGCCATATCTCTCTTTCTAGCGTCTACAGTGCGAGAAGGACAAAATGTCTCGGCAATAATATATATATAACTTACTATACGTATAATTACGCTCAGAACGTCAGTCCGAACTTTTCTAATGGACGAAAAGAACCTGTATTTTTTACAATATTTCTATTTCCATGCTGTTATTGTTATACGAATTGAATGTTTTTGGAAAATGTATGGTTAGTTTTACCTAACTCAAAAATACTCGTGAAATATAGATTATACCTATTTTCGAAATCTAGAAAAGGGTTGTTATCTACACCTTAAGGCCTGCAACACACTGGCGCGGCCTGCGGTGGCGGACAATAGTAAATTTGACAGCTAATGACAATTTTACTTTTGTCCGCCGCGGCCAGGCCGCGCCAGTGTGATGCAGGCTTAACTGCGAGCATTTTTTGAATCGTCATTTTTTTATACATTTACTCGTCAAATAAAACTCAAATTTCTAACTAGGTATTTAATTAAATACGGTAAGACTATTCAGATCTTTTTCTGACATGTAAATTGGCGGGGCCACACTACCTGTAACTTTCAATACCGTAAAATTCAGTAGTTGGTCGTTTTCAATATAACCCACAAGTTTAACGCTATCTTTCAAATTACGCCTTACCATAGTCTCTTTTCACCTTTTAAGTAACCCTTTAACTGCCGAACGTCAAAAAAATTACTCCAAATTATAAACTTTCTAAAATAATCGAGGTGTCATTTATACTGTCAGTTGGTCTGATATATCAGAAGATATCAGTTAAAGGGTTAAACGTCCTTAAATTTCAAACCATCCCCTATTTTCATTGTGCCCCACATCACTATGCCCCAATTTCACTTTGTCCCGATTCTACTGTTGCCCCAATTTAACTCCCTATTTTCATTGTGCCCCTCATGACTTTGCCCCTATTTTAATTATGCCCCTACTTTTTACTTTACTCCTTAATGCACCCCCGTGATGATCCTAAGCCAGGGCTTGTAGAAGGTGGTCCGCATGTACACGCCGGGGAGGTAGGGGGCCGCACACTTGATCCCGTGGGAGACGGTCCCGACGAGCTGCCAACGGCCGTCGCCGCGTTGCAGGACGAGGGGACCGCCGCTGTCGCCCTGGAGTAAACAGTAAGTTAATGAAGATTCTTACCACATATATAGATATACACTAGATAACTTCAACACCTCAATCTGTATGAAAACCAACCGTGTCACTTTTTTCTACCTACTGTGTCACAAGTCACGTCACAAGGGTGAATTAGTGATGTGAATTCGCCGGGTAGGCGTCGGGTTGCATAAAGTTTAAAGTCATATTTTTAACTAACCTAACCTAACCTAACCTATCCGCGATCCGAGTCGGTTTTGCCACTAAGTCCCTGTTTCCTACTGCCTACGTGAAGACTTGAACTTTATACACCACTAGTAGCATTGGTTGATCTCAGAGAAAAGTTTATTTGACGGCCACCCTTTGTTATGTTTTTTGATCAAATATTATCATCAATATTATGGCTTGATAAATGTATGACATTTACAATTATTACTAAAAATAATTATAATTATCAATATTATGACTAAATAAATGTATGACATTCTACATTATGGTTAAACAAATTAGGACTCCGTATAATTATGACAGGGAACAATTATGCCATATAATAATTTATGCCATAAAAAAATTATGAGCATCAACTTTATGCGTAATGTTGTATGACAATCGATATTATGACAATAGTTGTTATGCCACCAGACGGCCAACCGAATTCCCCGTTGTCCACGCAAAATAGACTTTGCAGGCATTTTCTTAATATTGAAGGACAACCGGCTAATACAACAGACGCGCGCGGAATGTCAATCGGACGAACCGGAGCTTCTGCCTGCGACTCCGTCCGCGTGGAGCTCGTTTATATCGCATCTCCATACACACTTTTACCCCCGCCATTTCACCCCGTTAGGGGATGATTTCGGGAATAAACACTATCCTATGTCACTCTCCATCCCTTCATCTATCTCCAATTAAAAAATCACGTCAATTCGTCGCTCCGTTTTGCCGTGAAAGACGGACAAACAAACAAACACACATACACTTTCCCATTTATAATATTAGTATGGATGTGTAAAGTGTACTCACCTCACAAGAGTCCTTCTGTCCGTTGGCGTAACCAGCGCAGAGGAAAGAGCTGAGAATCTTCTTGGAGTGACCAGCTGTCTGGAACATCTCCTGGCACACGTTGTTCTCTATAACTGGAACCTGCGAAAGGGAACAATTAGGTAACAAGTAAATTAACGAGTTATTAATGAATCAATTGCATATCTGAAATGAATTGAAAAACGAATGTACGGCACTCTAGCGAAACAAAAGTGCCAATTACGCAACAGTCGTTTCACAAACCCTGGAGATTTAAAAGCGTCGTTCTAATGCCGCTGGAACGCAGCAATGTAACGAATTGAGACAGCAACAAAAATATTTGTTGTTATCCCACTATATCATATACTTGCGTCCTTGATACTCGGCATGCCCGATTAGTGAAGGTTGAATATTATGGATTCCATCTCCATGACATAATTTCTAGATTCCGTATCAAAACTGGCAAAATGCATTTCGTACAATTCGTTTTCGACGAATGTTAACTTTGCAGAATATATGTTAAATTTCACACCCGTCAGGCGGTTTACAGAGGTTCACTAATACCTGTGCTTCTTGTACGACAGCGGGCATCGCGTCGTCGTACTTGAGTCGTCCCCAGCCTGTCAGTCGCGATTCGCCCCGTAAAATCCGATTCATGTAGCATGAAGATGGGCATTGTAAATGACTCACACTTACCTGTACTTCTTGTAGGACAGCGGGCACCGCGCCACCGTACTTGAGTCTTCCCCAGCCGGTCACAGTCGCCATTCGGCCTGTGTAGTCCGTCTCGTCTGGCGGCATACAGATAGGCACTGGAAAGAGAGAGAGCGTGTGTTTTACTATCACTTATTTATTACGTTCACGGATACTACGCGAAACATAATTGAAATATATATATATTTCTATGATTGTCTTAAAAAAATAAAGAGACTAAATTAAAAAATAAAATTACTTATGCAGTTAGTTTTTGTTTTGTATTTTAAGTGGTTGAACCGACTTTTCGTGAAAACACTTTTGTATAACTCATTATAGGGTCAAAAAGTTGCAATCAGCCTCTCCTATGACCAGACATCGTAAACTGCGATCGAAATCCATTGAAATGACGTATGACACCCTGTTAGGGATGGCGATGGTTCTAAATTAATGAACTAAAATATTAATGAACTAAAATATTATGTACTAAAATAATACAAATAATAATAACTGAACAGAATCTGAATCTCAGTTTAATGTTATTATAACAGTTAAATGGTAAATTTTTGTATTGTATTTACAATTTTTATCCAAAACTCTCCAATTTTTTCACTTGGGATAGTGAGTAATAATTTTCGCATATTCGATGGCGAAACAACGCAAACAATACAATCAGCATCGCTTTTTTCTGAAAAAAAAACTTACTTTATTGATTGTAAACCCGCAAACCGAAGATTTTTATCCAGATCGAAAAATATTACTTCGTTTCTGACAAACAAAATAATTAAAAGAAATATACTGTCGTAAATCTATAGACAATATATTTATCAATTCCAAGAAGTTTTAGTTTAATATCATAGATTACACTTATCAACCTAGACATTGATAAGTGTAATTTAATACTATAATAATATTAATGATAAATAAACACATTCCGCCATATAAATGTATAAGTAGCATAACTGACGATTCGAAAGTGCTAGTTGCTAAGCCTACTCAATAAATAATTTTTGACTTTGACTTGACTGAGTAACAACCCTAGTACTTCAATGGATTTCGATCGCAGTTTACGATGTCTGCCTATGACTAAAAATATAACATAACAGGAAAACTTCGAATGGCCAGCATAATAAAACGGTAAATGAGTGAGACCTAACGGGGAAAAATTCAAGCAATAACAGAGACAGGTCGGTAAGTAATTGGAAGATATGCTACACCAGTTAAAAATAAAATGTTGAACATTTGTCTGGATGAGTTCGCTCTTTAGCATTGATATCGTCTGCTGCGCCTCTATTTTAACACGTTCGCAACCAAGAACTCGTTCGGCACTCGAAATGTTTGCTCAGATGCCGGCTGAGCCCGAGCACTAGTATGAACTTACACGCCTAGCGAATTCTGTCGGTTTCTGGTGAACAGTTCCATTTTAGTCCAGTTGCGAAAGTGTTAAACCTTATGTTATATAACGACCCATTACTCCAACAATCCTTACCAATGTGAGCGTCGAACTTAATAGGCGACTCCAGCTCCAACAGCGCCAAGTCGTTCTCGAAAGTAGCTGCATCATACTGCCGATGCACGATGACCCTTCTCACGTTCCTGGAAACCGGCTTGCGACGCTCCAGGTCGAGCGAGATGTCGTTCTCGCCGAATACAGCCACTAGGGAGGCCAGGAAACTGGAATTGGTGAGATTTTTGTTAATTTATTACGTGGGTGAGCCTTTTGTACTAAATATAGAACAAACCCAAAAGGAGTAGTGAAATGTTAAGGCACGTCAAGACGTTTAAGCGATTTCGGCCCGTGTGGACTGTTGCAGGATGCACGACGTCCAGCGAAACTTTATCCCCATCCCGCTCTATTTTATAGTTTCGTACTGTTTATGCGAATCGCCGTGCTCGGATGTCTTGGCGCGCCATTTAAGGGCCTACGTAAACGAACAAGATTCTAAGTTTATCAATGAAGTTTGCGAGGCAAAGCAGAGTGATTGTAGGCGGCGCAACTAACAACAAAATCAGAATTGGTAAGCTTGGTATACAAAATATAAGCAGAGCAATAAACATAAACATGTTTTCAAGGTTTTTTTTGTTGCAATAAATATTTTACTGTCTGTTTTTTTCTTTTATGTACCTATATGTATACAAATTAATGTACACTCAAGAGCAAACATATTGCACACTACATTATCATATGGAAATTCAATACAAAGTGTAGGTACATAGGAAGACTATATAAAAACGGTAAAAAAACACACGTTTGTTGTATAGCGTAGCGTAGCGAATAGCGGCAACAGAAATACATCATCTGTGAAAAGGACCATGGGCAACTTTGTATGGAGCCTGGTCCTGAATCCAACAAAGCTGAAACTTAGGTCATTAAAAAGGTCTTTAAATCTACTTCAATTCGTTCTATAGGCAGTAAGTTGAATTCCATTGCAGAACTGAGATATTCGTATTAAGTTAAAGTGACTATGATCTATGAGAAAACGGGTTCTCTCAGTAAATACATATTCAGAATTATTAGGGTAAGGTTAGGGTGTAAAATAAACAAGTTTTTTGTAGCTAATTAATTGTTTAATTAATAAAATACTAATATATGCTACGCTCGATGTGCCTTCATCATTAGTACATTTTGTCATAACTACCCTCCAGAATACTCAATATGAATATTCTCCGAATTCGTTTTTTTATAGCTCGTACTACTGACTGTGGCTAAAATACGAATATCTTCGTTCTGCAATGTAATTCGACTTTGTGCCCATATAATGAAATAAAGTAGATTTAAAGACCTATGCAATGACATAACTCTCAGTGCTTTTGGTTTCAGGACCATTTTGATGCATGGTCCTTTGAACTGTCTAGCTATCGCGGTTCTTGAGATACAGCCCGGTTGCAGACAGACGGACGGACAGACGGAAGGATAGACAGCGAAGTCTTAGTAATAGCTAGGGTCCCGTTTTTACCCTTTGGGTATGGACCCCTAAAAAGTGAGACCTACCCTGGTTGGCAATGCGCAGCCGTGGTCACGAATCTTTGAGTGATGAGCACTCCGCCGCACTTGTTCTTTGTGAAGAGGCCGAGCCACGTCGACTCGCGGACTAGCACCTGTAAAAATACAAAAGTCAAAGTTCTTTATGAAACATACCTATTACATGCACCTACTAATGTTATAAACTACCACGCTTCTGACAAATAAACCGCTGCCGCAAGAAGAACCAGCATGAGATATACTCGGCGAGTTGAATGAGGAAGTTAAGAGAACATTTGCCACTATAAATACCTATAATTGAAATACTCACGTTAAATAGTAAAAACCAATACTAAAATGATCGCCATTGATCTTAAAATTGTCAATGAAAATGTGTGAGAAAAATTGTTTACTGAGACATTTGCGACACTTTAGAAACTGTATGTAATTCTGAAGTGTTGTTATATGCAGTGTTGCCACATACAATTTTGGCATAATGGTAGAACAGGATACAAAAAGTGGTAGAAAGTGGTAGAATGTAAAATGAACTGTAGGTAGATCTACCACTCAAATTTATAACCCCGGGAACCCCGCGCGGCGACACGTGGTCGCTGTGACTTCTGCCATCTCCATACAAAATATAACCTTAAATCGAAATGGTGTACTGGAATGACGGCTGTCATAGGAATCGTGCTTGTCAAATTCAAATGCAGCAGGCGAGACGGCGCAAAACTGTCACTATCAGCTGTCACTAGTGTCAGAACTTGCGAAAGATGTCAACTTTATCAACTTGTCAACGTCACTATGTACTCAACGCGTTCCGTTTTATGTGATGCTGGTAAAATTACTGCAATTATTAATAAAGTTTCGTATCATGCATATAATTTTGTTTGCTATCGTAACACAATTAAAAAGTGGTAGATTTGAGACCGAGGGTGGTAGGTCGGTAGAACGGAGGCTAAATAGGTAGATCTACCACAAAGTTGGTAGATGGGACAACACTGGTTATAGGTATGACTAATGTACAGTCAGTCGCAGAGAAATGTGACCATACACTTTTGTGCAGGTTCACGTATCTCTGCGGGTGACTGTACTATACATTACTGGCACGCACACTGTATATATGTGTTTATTTTTTATATCATTACCTGCCATGGCCAATCGCCTTGCCGAGCGTTCTTGCCGCCGACAATACGACCAGATTTCATTAGGGGACGGACGCCGCACACTGTAATACAGAAAAAAAAATGTTTCATCACAATCAGTTGATCCAAAATATCAATACATGTTATACTTCGACTGCGGCAAACAAGCATACGGTGGCAGATGGTAAACAGACACAGCTTCTGTCCAAAACGGTGTCACCACCACCGCCTAACGCTGCTCTTACAATTATATGCTACACACACTGTTATTGTATAGTCTGAGCCCTCGTACAAAAAATGTATGCTGTAGTTTAAACCATGTATTTCGGAACTTTCGGATAATAAGTATTGTGAAATTTCATTTGTTTTTAAATCGACAATAAAATAAAATCTTATCCTTATCATGTTTGATTTGCATTTGTTTGAATGATTTGTTCTTTTTATAGGAATCTAGAACTTCAAATTATATATGAAAAGCTTCAGCGCCATCTATGCAAACCATGCTACAAAGCATACGTTTGCTAGCTGTCAAATAAACCGGGTGAATTAGGTGACGTAATGTTTCCCAGTTCAATGCAGTAGTATTCACGCGAAAACAAACATGTTATTTCTTTTAAGTATATTTCAGAAAAAAAAAAACATAACGCGGCGTGGGGTGACCAAATTGTTTTTCTGTCTTGAGTAAATAATATCAATAAAATCGTAGCTAGAAAACCTTGATGCTGACTGTATTAGTATTAGGAGGTGTTCCAATTCTGCGTCACATTTGGTCATTGGTCTCCTGAATCACCATATACTCTCAGACCAAGTAAAAGATATTGACGAACGCTTTAGCCTAGTTGGTAGTGACCAGGGTTTGCAATCCGGATATCCAGATATCCAAAAGACCCGGATATCCGCAAATTTTCGGATCCGGATCTGACAGGCTCCTGAATCCGGATTTTTAGGATATTACGGATCCTTAAAATACAACCATGAAAACCAAAAATACCGCTACAAAATGAAGTTTTTACCGAGTACACGCTGAAAACGGAATGGTATAATGAAGATCATTCTCAATCTTTGATTTTATTCGCCCTTTCTTCATCCCAGACCAGATTAAATTATATTGTTTTTAATTTATTAGTCAGATAAAAATAATTAAACCACGAACCAGTAAAACTTCCGAAGTTTGATGGCGAAAAATGGCGTTGGTTTAAAATACACTAATCTACCGTAGGTATTATATAAATCGAATAATACCGGAACGTGCCGGAACTATTAAATTAAATTCAAATACTTTTATTTTCAGAGCAAGCCCATAGTTGTAGTTGTACTATACCTACCTACTAAAGACTTAGTTTAGATGTACCTAAAGAAATATTGAAGAAGTATATTTGACACAGGAAGTAACGAGTAATACGTACTCTACTCAATTGTTTATGATATTCGATTTAAGGTGAGCAACTGCATCCGCGAATTCCCGCTAAATTTGGTGATGGGACACTCAACTCAAAGATGGTTTGGTGTACCGTCTGATCTGGGCAGCCACACTGGCATTCCGCCAATCGATTACTGAGTAAGGCGTCTGGGTCATGTCATTTCAAGTCTTAAAATACGGTGGTATAGCAGTTTTTAGTTGTCTCTTGGTTTAGCCTTACAATTCCTACTTTATACCAAAAAAACCCTGTGGATCCGTTTTATCCGAAAAATCCGGATATCCGGATCTGTTGAATTTGGAGATCCGAAATATCCGGATCCGAAATATTGGCGGATCTTGCAAACCCTAGTAGTGACCCTGCCTACGAAGCAAGAGGTCCTGGGTTCGAATCCCGGTAAGGGCAAAAAATTATGTGATGAGCTTGAATATTTGTTTCAGAGTCATGGATATTTTCAATTTATTTAAGTATTTATATCTATTATATATATCGTCGTCTAGTACCCATAACACAAGCCTTACTGAGTTTACTATGGGACTAGGTCAACTTGTGTACGATTGTCCCCTTATATTTATATATTTTATATACGGAGCATGGCGAACAACCTATAGTCAAGCAGGTTTTTAACCAACAAAAAGGTCACGCAAATAAACAAATTAAATTGGAAAAAACTCTAAATAAGTAGTAGGCCAGTCATTATAGATTTTGACCCGTGAATAATTAGTTCTTGGATTTTTTTTAAATACAAATACAATACAATACAAAATTATTTATTTACCAAAACAGCAAAACAATAGATATATTATCAGTGGCCCTCACACTAGGTCTAGCCTATGTCGTGAGGACCGAAAGAAAACAGTTATGGATTATACAACCAGAAGATGCGTGTACAGATAACATAATGGGTTAAGTTCTCGGGGGGGTCACTGGGAGTGTACATTAAAAAAGTAGACCGAATCGGGCTTCTGCGTATATTCCAAAAAAGGTTTTTCTTGAATAACTCGGCCATTTTTGATTTTACAGTAAAACTGTGAGGACAAAAATTGTCGGAATTTTGATTCTCTACAAGTTTAGCCCCACAATTTTTCTTCTAGGATCAAAATTTTCTAGGAAATTTCTTCTAGGAAAAAAAAGGAAAAAAAAATCCAAGAACTAATTATTCACGGGTAGGTTCGGTTATTTGAATAAAATGAGGCCTATAGGTGCTCTTGATAGACACAACACGTGCTAAAGAGTTTGGTGCAATTATATTTCTATATTTGTGTGTGAGCGTGTGCTGAACTTATTTGGCTTGGTTGAAAACTGGCTTCTATAGGTTATTCGTAATGCTTTGCCCATCTTTTTTTTTGGTCTGACCCCGTCCGTATCATGGTCAGCCTTATCACCCGATAGGTAACAAGATAGGAGCGTCGTCTCGTTCTATCGAACGGTGTCAGCCAGTGACGGAAGCTCTATCCGGCCGACCATGATACGGGGTCTGAGCTCTTTACTTTTTTTTTTTTTTTTTTTTTTTAACCTGACTGTTGCTTTAATAGGACGGACCCAATATAGCGGTCGAACCGCGTGGTTGGAGGGTGGCCTGGGGAAAATCCAGGGGAAGCCTCCGGCACGACCACGCGGGGAAGTTACTATAATGATGATTGAATCGACACTTACGGTCCTTGTCGTTATAGTCGATAGTCTGGTCCGCATATGTCTCGGTGGTGATATCTTCGACGGCCTCGGTGGTAACCGTGGTAGGGGCGGTGGTAGTGGTCGCCTTCTTTATGGGCTTCTTTTTGGTGGTGGTCACCTGTAAAATTATTCAGTCAATTTGTTATTTCCTCTATCGTAATGAACTTATGAATTTATGCCTTAGACAATTTAATTTATCACAACTTATCTACACTTTTAATTGCGTGTGCGCTATAACTATAAGGTGCATAATCGCTTACTTTGTCTTTGAAGTTGTATTGTACTCTGACATTATCACCCGGTATAATGTTCGATTTGTAAACATAAAGTATCTGTGAATTGTAATTTCTGTACACTACCTCTTCACCGTTCCGATTACTATGCCGGCATGAAATAAGAATAAAAGCTTGAATAATCAATAAATTATAGTTAATCAATTTGATTACCTACATTAAAAAATCTATTTTAAAGACCCATTTATGTTAACGAGATACCCAAACCCGTTCTGTTGCTCTGAATGCGGGTATATTAAGTACAAGAATATCCTTACCGGCTTTTTGGTGGTCGTCGTTATAAAAGTCGTAGTCGGCGGCGGTGCGGTCGTGGTTGGTCGTCGAGCAGCCGTCGTCAGCTTCGCCGGTTTCTTCGTCGTCTTAGTCAGCGGCCTTTTAGTCGTCGTCGCGCGAATAGGCTTCCTGGTCGTCACCACCGGTTTCCGCGTAGTTACCGGTTTTCTTGTGGGCTTAGGGGTGGTTGTTTTTGCGTTGATGATCGTCGCATTTGGCTTTTTATCGAGGATGACGATGTCGTGTAATTCTTGGAAAGTTCCTTGTAAGCTGCCGACTATTTTGTTGACGAAAAGATTCATTTTCTCATTAAGTTTCTCGTCCTCTTGCCATGACGGTGTGGTGAAATCTACGTCATGAAAACTTTCGAGTTCGTTGCCGGATAGAGATATACTTGTGTTATATAGACCTGGATTTGATCCTGTGACATTTAGCATAGGGTTCCTCACTGGAGGGAAATTGATGAGGTCGTCTGGTGACGTTTGCATTTCAGGCTTCAAGGTTGTAGCGGAGTAGTATTCAGTGAAAGATTCTAAGGTAGGACTAGTAGAAATTACCACTGACACGGGTCTGGTAGATGCTTTGATGGGGTAAGGTGTTGTTGGTGATGGTTTTGGTGTAATAACAACGGTTGGAGACGAAGGTCTCTCGTAAGACTGTGGTGGTTTCCCCATGTAAATATTGTTCGTTGATTCAATGTGGTTGTTCACCGTGATCTGGCTGACTGGCTTTTTAAATGGCTCCTGCGATATTTCAACGTATTGAGGCTCTTTATCTTCCACTGGCTTGGTGGTTTGGAAGCCGTTCAGAACTATCACAGTAGGGGTGACACTTGAGAAGGTTTCAGGAGCTACGTCGAAGCTCGAGATTATGTTGGATGGTTCCGTAACAGGTTTTCGAGAAGGCTTAGCGCCGGTAACGTAGCTGGTGGAAGGCGGGCGTCTAGTCGTGCTCGTGTAGAACGAAGGTTTAGGAGTTGTAGTGGAACTGACGTAGCTGAACGTAGTAACTGATTCACCGAAATCGCTGGGGTTTGTTGGGTAGCGGTTGAAGGCATCTATGTCTTGACTAGTGGACTGACTAGGCTTTGGTGAGGAGTAATACGGTTTACTCGACGGCCTGCTTTCGTGTGGTATTGAGTTCGGAGTTGTGTATTTCACAGGTTTTTTGGTAATCAATACCACAGGACGCTTGGTCGTGGAGGTTGAAGAGAATACAGGGCTTGCTAAAGAGGAAGGCTTCAACGTTACGTAGTGACCCGTAGATAGGTAATAGCTTGGGTAGCTGCTGCTGTACTGGACTGGCGAGACTGTGGCGGTGGAAGGAGATGGCGACGACTTTGTCTCCGCGAATTCTGGTAAAGGTGACGTCACTTCGTCTTTCAAGCTAGGAGTGCTCTCATTGAGCATCTGAATTATGCTATTGATGGAAGAATCAGTGATCCTTTGCGGCTCTTTTGTCACAGTTGATACTTGAACGTAGTTTTCTGTAGGATTCTTAGTTGTGGTTGTTTTGTTCTTAGGTCTGAAAACAGGTTTTGTATAGATTGGTCTATGCGTGGATACAGTTTTGGGTGTCGTTGTAGATGTGCTTGGTGGAGGCGTAGGCTTCGTCTGCATGGAAGATACTTGTATATTAAAATCTGACGGTCTAGCTACATTGTCAACTGCGGAGCCGTTTTTATGCAACAAGACTGTATCTACTGTCCCATGGTCTATGGAGCTGTGTGTGTATAGTCCGTCTGGCTTCGGTTTGATGTAGACGAAGTTATCATCTTTAGGCGGGGCGTGGAGCAGTGTATCTGTTATCTGACTAAAGCCTTCAGAGATCTCTTTCTCTGTGCTATCATCAACGGTTTTTTCTGTAGATGACGAAGGTTTTTCTCCAGGTCTGTACCCAGGTGTCACTATGGGCTTGAAGCTGTTGTGCCACGCGTTTAGGGCCTCGGAGTCGTAGTCGTCACTCTCTGTCTCGGCTTCAGGGTAGTCAAGGTAGCTGGTCATGACAACTCCAGGGCCCTTGGGGATGTGGGACTGGCTGTCGGACTTGAGCTGGCAGCAAGCGCCGAACAGGAAACCGTCCATACACGCGCCGACGACCTGGAAGAAGAAATATGTATTTATTTTTTATTATTGTTGTATTGTGGGTCTTTGTATGCCGCTTCGACCAGCAAGTGATCTTTTGTGAGAGCCCTTTGTTTAGATTTCACCATAAAGTCCCGTTGCCTCTAGAAAATTCCAGATTCTTTGGGCGGTGATATGTTGTACCTCTTCCGGGTGCACGATGTGCGGAAGAAATATGTAACGGTGAAGTTTGCATTTTGAAATGCAAGAGGAAATCAATTATTACTTATTTATACCGATGAAATTAACAAGAATATTCTTGTAGACATGGCATGCTCATGATTTGTGCTCGATCTGTATCCACGGGTGGTAAAAGTCGATGTATTGGTTGTCCGCGGCAATCAAATAAAATGTGAGAAATCGAGATACAATAAAAAGTTTGCGACCATTACATACAGATAAACGGCAATTTACGACAGCTATAATAGAACCACTAGTGAAATTGGACACATTAACGTCGATTTGATTTTATGTCTGTCGTTATAAGTACATATAATGGGATTGGCACTTTGTGATTTACGGGAACGTTCTACTCGTTCTACTAGCTTTTGCAACAAATTTACGTATGTTGCCAGCAACTTTTGCAACAAATTTACGTATGTTGCCAGCAACTTTTGCAACAAATTTACGTATGTTGCCAGCAACTTTGAGCCCGACATGTTTAGTGTTCTTTCGTAGTAATCAAATGATCGAATTTAAACTTTCGTGAAACATGTTGAAATACTACTATCCAATTTTTAATCGTGATGGTGGCTGGATGTTACCGCCAGCATGGAAATCTATTATTCCTAAATTGAAGTGGACAGTGTGTTGTGACAATCCCGTGGACAGTGAGTTCAGTGTGCGTATCGTCTCTCGGAGGAGACGACCTCCTGCCGCAATCTCACACAACTACTCCAGCACAACACTGCCCCCCTCCCCCCGCCCTGTAGTCGCGTGCGTCACGCGCCGCACGGCGTTCCGAACGGGCGCGGGCAGTGATTCAAGCGACAGCGCCGCGAAAACACTTATCCTGAAGAAGAACTCCCGCAGATTGAAACATGGCGCCCGTAGTGGCATTTAATACGTGAGTTGAACCGTGTAATTAATAGTATTAATTTTGGAAAACTAGTTGGCACGAGATGGGGTTCAAACCCAGAGGGGTTGGCTCGAGATTCAGACTAGACTTGGTGACACTAAATGTCATCATGCATCATCAATCATCATCCTTCTAGCCTTTTTCCCGGTAAAGTTGCCCTAAGGCCGCTTGTAGACGTCCGTTGTTTTCACAGAACGGACCCATTTTTTTGCCGGACTTGCGGTGTTGTATGGCTTATAAGTAAAGGGCGGACAGCGGATGCAATCGGGTGACAAAAGCATAAGATGGATAAGACTTTTATTAAATTTTGAGCAATATTTATCTATACATTTTTATTAAAAATATATCAGAATTTACAAAATATCTCTATCCTCTATAGAACAAAATGTGATTATTAAGAAATTACTGGCCACTTGTAAATTATCTCCTCTTGACACTAATAAGTGTTTCTATCTATTACGCCTTAGACTTGTCAATGAATTAATAAAAATTAGAAAGTCTCTTTCAACATCCGAAAATAATTATAAAAAAAATGTATACACGTCGACTTTAATGTTTGAGTTGAGACTTTGTACATCAAACTAAAATCACATACTTTTTACTATGGAGGTCCCAACTGAACATTTTACAACTGTTAGACAGTTAAAATAAATTTGACCAATCACGTGGCGCATTGACTGAACTAAAATGTATTTGACCAATAGGACGCCGTCATGAGAAAGTCAAAAGTAAAAGACATCAACGCACAATAATTTACTTTAAAAACAAAGTTTCAATTTAGTACTCCGCCAAGCCACGGGAATATTTCCTACTTTTTTTACAATTTACCACATGAACTGATTTCCGAGAGCTAAATGCGTTGATTACTATAGAAAAAAACCGAATCGCTGTATGTGGGCCGATTATATTTGAGGACTTCCATCGATTCCACAAGATCATCACCAATGGCACTTCATTAGTTCCAATTTCAACGGAATCTTATCAGAACCTGTGACGTACTTGCACTTTTAAGTACTTACATAATTGAGAAATTTGAGACGTCATCTGTGGTCTTCATCATCAGTTCCTCGCCACCAAATTTATGATTTTCGGATGTAAATACACGAGTTATAATAGAAAATACCAAAATCACTACACGCGTGCCTAATAAAATTGAGGAGTTCCCTCAATTTCTCATGGATCCTATCATCGAACTGAATTTTGAAAAAATGGTACCCACCTGGAAGCATATACATACAAACAAAAAAAAATCGAATCGGCTCATCAATGACGGAGTTCTGAGGTAACAAACATAGAAAAAAATACAACCGAATTGAGAACCTCCTCCTTTTTTTTGAAGTCGGTTAAAAAGGAAAGTAAAGACCCAACTTTGGATTTTTTTTCTATCGACGAAATTTGAAGCAATCATGTATCGATAAAATCAGATAAACAATCATATAGTCAAGAATCATATATCTGAAAATCAGACCTTATTATTATTTATTATACGATACAACTTACAATATCAATGAATAAGTAGAAAAATATTGACTAAATTGTTAAAAATTGACAGACCTGTTTCTTAATCCAGTCAGAACGGCGTTTTCAAGCACGCGATAATTTCCAATTCGCGCCCTTAAACCTTAGAGCATTAAACCCACGGTGCTTTCACTTTAGAACATTTTGTAAAATTGCTTTTCTTTTGTTTCTTTTCTTTGAGTCGGATGATAATGGTTCTCGCGACTATAGATGTCACTAAAATAAATTTATTACTTAGGGCAGGCGCAAGCCCATCGGCACCCGTCAGATGCCGGGAGCCGACCCAGGCCCGGTAGCGTGCGCCAGCACTAGCTTTGTTTCATTTTTATTTTTTTGTCCTAGCAACATTAATTAATATTAGAAATGTGCGATTATTTTCACGCAGCTTTATTATGGTACAATTATTTATAATATAATTTCACTGTCCGTAATGTGTACGCTACTTAACGAATATAATTATGATAAATGTAAAAATAACATTGCTTTTCACTAGTTTTTCAATATAAAATGACAGAAACCGATTATTTCTACATGAGTTTTCTCAACAGTTTTTTTAAAACGAAACGGAAAAATGACATTCAACTGAAGACTTCTTTTTTGGATTTGACACATATGTTGATAATACTTATGACTTAATATCTGGGTTTGTTCATATGGATTGGAAATAACTGAAGACATATTTATTGGACTAGAGACTTCTGATTTGAAACTACTGAAGACGTTATTACTGGATTCGATCAAATATAACTTATACTTACTGAAGACAAGGCAGTATATGGCCCATGGTCTTAGCCTGTCCGAATGGACGAATTATATAAAAAAAAGGAAAAATGACATATGTCAGCCGCGGCATTTGAAATTTTTTCACTACATGAATTTGGTTATATACGTGAATTCGATTTGAATTGTGTTTTTATCAACGACTTTTGTCGTTCCTGGACTTCAAATTCTGTTTAATCTTACCGGACTTCAAAGATCGACGAATCTACCCCGCTTTCGACCCCCTGCTTTATCTTACTTGACTACGCCGAAACTGCCTTATTTTTTGAACCCCTGCGAATTACCTAACTACGAAGAACATGTCTCACTCTTTTTATCCCTTGCTTTATCAAAATTGACTTCGCAAAACCTGCCTTTCTCTTTGGAACCCCTGCTTAGCTTACCGGACTTGAAATAGCTTGTACATTCACGTCTTTAAACATGTATAAGATTTTCAACGTTATTCCATTGACTTACTTCCCTAAACGTGTACATGTATATAAACGTGACTATACCTACCATGGAATCTCAAATATGTCTTCAGGCAATGAAAAATAGTGTTGCGTGCCTACTTGCGGTAAAACTTGTAAGTACCTATCCTACTAATATTATAAATGGGAAAGTGTATGTGTTTGTTGTTTGTTTGTCCGTCTTTCACGGCAAAACGGAGCACGAATTGACGTGATTTTTTAAGTGGAGATAGTTGGAGGGATGGAGTGACATAGGATAGTTTTTATCCCCAAAATCACGCCCTAAGGGGGTGAAATGGGGAAGGGTGGGGGTTAAACTTTGTATGGAGCTGCGATATAAACGAGTTCCACGCGGACGGAGTCGCGGGCAGAAGCTAGTAACTAATATATTAAAGATTTTTAATTCTATTTTTGTTTGTTAATTCACTGTTTAGAATAAAATGATAAGAAAACGCAGTCTGTAAATACCTACGTCGTTGGCGTCGAAAAGGTTAAATATAAGAACAACTGGATTTTGACAATAATTTCCATGACAATAATTTGGCAATCTTTATTTGCATTCCTGCAATTTTATTCTGATGATAAATACCAAACTTAAATTAAGTGGATCGAAATTAATGTTTGTAAAATATATACTATATAATTGATATACTTCTCTGCATAGGTTTTTACATCGCCAAAGAAAGAACACCGATTGAGAAAACTACAAACACATGTGAAATGAATATGGGTGAAACCGGTGAAGCGAAGAAGTCGACTGCTAAAGGTGTGTTTAAGCATAAATGTAGTACCTAAACCTATTGTATTAATCTGACAAGTTAAACTTACCCACTTCCCAGGGCTTGCTGTTTGCAAGAATGCAAATTTGGCATTCTTACCCCCGATTTTATAAAGATCCGTTGGACCTTATATCGGTCAGTTATTTCAAAAAATGTAGGTACCCATTGAATTACTAAGATTGAACATTTGATTTAATGCATTTTTACGATGCGGAACCCTAAAAACGGCCAAAGGGCCACATACAGGCTGGATTCCGCCGCTGAAATCCGCTGGCTGATTCCGTCCGTAGCTGCTTCATATAAAATATGTGGTGTTGCAACAGACACGCGCCAGCCGCCTATCTATAGGTACGCCCCGCCCGTTGAGACCCGGCTCATTCGGCGGGCCTAAGTATGTAAGGAAGATAAAAATATGGTATCATAGAGCTGGCTTGATGATGGAGCTGGGAGTTTGCCATATCTACTGACTATGTGATGACATAACGCCATTGCTTCGAGTTTTGGCTTGTTCGAGACGTCTTGATAAGTAGCTCATCTATAATGTTATTTGTAAATTGATATCTTTCAGGTGCATCAACAACATCCACTATTGCTGGCCAGAGGAGTGCGACGCAGACACTGCGGCAACAGCATATGCAGTAACTAATGCTGCCCAGCATGGCTATCACGAGACGGCGCGCGAGCTCTGAGATGATGAGATGAGAAGAGTAAAAAAATGAAAGAACGCAGCACAGTTGAAAAGGCCCTTAAAATCGCACAAAAATTCGTCATTCCAAGAAGCACTGAATAGTTTTAATACACAACGTTACAATTTAGAGATTTAAAAGCATAAAATGGGCAGAAGATTAATGAAAAAAGAAAAGGCCATGGTAATGTCCCTGTTTAAACAGGGGCCTAAAGCCTATAGATTTTTAAGAAAAATTAATACAGATATGTATAATAATTATATTTACAGTGTGTAATCGGTATGTGTACTTGCACAGTTGATTATTCTGCACGGCTATCACAAGACGGCGCGTGAGCTCCCTCGATTTTTCTCGCACTATCCATCTCTCTCTTATAAGAAAACTTAGAAACAGACAAATCGAGAGAGCTTGCGCGCCGTCTTGTGATGGCCGTGCTGATATTATAATATTAAGAGACTAGCTAAAGGTGGAATCAGACTTACTTGATCAGGTTCACTTGAATGAAGGTCAACTCGAGTGAATGCTTCATTTTTCTTTCATGTTTTGTTTCACTTTTCGTTCAGACGTGTTTCAATTTCAATTTGAGTTAAAGATGCAAAATGAAACAAGAAAATGAAAGAAAAGTGAACCGTCTGATTCTACCTTAATGCACGGCTGTGTCGGTTCTGAAGGTCTATCCATACTTTACTTATATTATAAAATCCTTGTTGTAGTTTACCTACCTCTAGTATTTTTAAACAGCGTGTTCTGTACCGTGTTGTTTTTAGAGGTGTTCCAAAAGTGTATTTGCATTGTATTGTTTAAATACGAAAGTAACTCTGTCCGTATGTCTGTCTATTACTTTTGCACGCTTAAACCAAGCATGGAACTATATAGTTGGAGACCCTGAGACAAAGGCTAGACATTATCCCGGAAATCATCCCTTGATTCAATACACTTGCTGCCAGGAACCCGCCTAGCGGGTGCCCGCTCCGTAGGAAGGTAGTTGTAGGTAATCTCCGGAACCGCTCATGCGATTTCAAAAATTATTTCACGTTTGTATAGAATGGACTTTTTCAATGGGCATAAGCTATATTTTATCCCGTGGGCTTGCCTGAGTTCTTTGCAATACGTAGGTGAGTTTTAACACGTTTCCTGTCCATGGATACATGTAGGTACATTGTACATTGGACGGGAACATTTCGGTAAACGTCTTTGTAACTGTAAGAATAAGGGTGTGTTACTATTATATTTGGCTACTCTGATTGCTACTAACTGTATGATGCTGACTGTACTGATATCACTTAATGATACCATTGTAACATTTGTAACTGCACTTATTAGTATGCACTGACATGTTAAAAAGCCCGTGAGTCCTCTGCATGTACTTGCGAAATAAATATTTGAGTTTTGAATTATATTCCAATCTTTTATTATAACTGTTTTACAATGAAATCCATCAAATTTGGACAGTTAGCAGAGTGAGCAATGATTACACAAAACTACTCTGGTAGTGTTTCAAATTGATGGATTTCAAATTCCTTAAGAATCTAATTCTTCCTACATCCATCCCACAAATATACGTATGTGTGCGTAAAATGTAACTATACTCATGCCAGTGTATGTGTGATGTCAAATCGGAGGGTGTATGTTATTCTCGCGAGTCTAGATGGCACTACTAACAATAATGTTGACTGACAACTCTATACTATATATATTCAATATTCTCTTTGATTAAACCAACCGGAGCGGCCATTGACAGGCGTTCCCCTCTGCCAAAAATATATGACCAGTGGTCATACACATTGTATGGACTGACGTTTATCTGACGTAGCTATTTTCACGTTACGCATACATTTGTCGTTCCCCTCCCCCGCAAAAATCGGCAGACTTTTTGTATAGAAAATGACTCAAAAACTGTCCTAACGCGCGTTCGAAACGTAACGTGATTAGGTGGATGTCACACTGCGACCTGCGACGCATCTCCGGACGGAGGTGCATTTCTCGTTGTGCGTACCTCAGTATGTATATAAATTCCGTATGGTACGACCTCAGACCAAGAAAAAAAGACAGACGGAGCGTTACGAACAATGAAGCCAAACCACATACAAACAAAACCAAGCTACATCAAGTTTAGCACACGCTCACGCACACATATGCAAACAAAATTGCACAAAACTCTTCAACCTCAAGTCAAGACCAATTATTTAGAGTTTTGTGCGATTTAATTTGTTAAGTGCGTGCTAAACTTACGGGGCTTGAAAACCGGTTGGCTTCACTAGACTGTTCGTAACGCTCCGTCTGTATATTTTCTTGGTCTAAGGGTACGACACACTGCAACGCACCCCGTCCGGCGAAATTTGTATACAGCTCTGCACCTCTGTCCGTTGATGCGTCGCAGTGTGACGACCGCCTTACCCCTCTGGTCTAGGTTGGTATTTAAAAAATGGTAGTTACCTCTCCCCCTCTCTGAACACATTCGTGGTTGAACATGCAAATGGTGTTACCGCGGTTGTATTTCGCTGCTCGGGAGGCCTTGCAGTATGTCGGCGTTATCCGGTACCCGCCGAATAGTTTTCTAGAATCTGGAAAGAAACAGAATAAATGTCAAATGAAGTTTATTTATTAGACTGAGGAAGACTAGGTATCTCTGTATGTAGTTAATGTTTTACGAAAGCGACTCCCATCTGACCTTCCTACCCCGAGGGAAAACTAGACCTTAATGGGGTTAGACCGGTTTCCTCACATGACATAACAACACTAAAGTTGTACATCTGAATCTGTTCGGGTCGTAAAATAAAATAGCAAATAAAAAAGCATTTAGCCATACAGTTGAAATCGTTTCAGTGTAAAATATTAATCTGTATCTAATGGGTGTCCCACTAATTACGCACATTTTTTTTAAGCAAAATGTTGGGTCGGGGTATAGCAAAAGGGGCCCGATCAGGCCCGATTTTAGGACGTAGAAAGGTCATTTTATGTCAAAGTGACATGTGTCAAAATTTGAAGCAGTTTAGGCTACCTTTTTAACAGTCTTCAAAAAAAAGGAGGAGGTTCTCAATTCGGCAGTATTTTTTAAATTATTTTCAATGTTTGTTACCTCAGAACAACTTTTTTTGTTCGTATATATATATATATATGTACTTCCAGGTAGGTCCCACTTTTTTTCAAAATTCAGTTAGACGATGGGATCCATGAGGAATTGAGGGGACTCCACCATTTTTTTAGGCACGCGTGTAGTGATTTTTGGTATTTTCTGTTATAACTCGTGTATTTACATTCGGAATCATAAATTTGGTGGCGAGGAATTGATGATGAAGACCACAGACGACTTATCGAATTTCTCAATTATGTACTTAAAAGTGCAAAAGTACGTCACAGGTTCTGATAAGATTCCGTTGAAATAGGAACTAATTAAGTGTCATTGGTTATGATCTTGGGGAATCGATGGAAGTCCTCAAATATTATCGGCCCACATACAGCGATTCGGTTTTTTTCTATAGTAATCAACGTATTTGCTATCGGAAATCAGTTCATGTGGTAAATTGTAAAAAAAAATAGGAAATGTTGTCGTGACTTGGCGGAGTACTCAATTGAAGTCTGTTAAAACTTTGTTTTTAAAGTGAATAATTTAAAATCCGGAATCAAGTGAGTGGCTAGTGCAACTTGGCGGACTAGGCCGTTTACCTCATAAAGTTATGAAGCAGCAACTCAGACCAAGAAAAAAAAAACTGTTTTCTTCGTCTGAAAATAGGAAAATAGCCGACTGCTGTCCTGACTCATCCCCAATGTTTTTTTTCCGTGATTAATTTTCGTCTAAGCTTTCGTAAATGCACCATTGAGTTTCCTCCTCCAATGCAGTGGTATTGAACCCCTCTGAATTGTTACATTGAAATAGAAATAGATTCATTCGTGACGACAAACGGACCACAAAAATTGTCCGAAACTCATCAAGTTATCGGGCAATTTAAAAAAATCAAAAAAATCATCAAAATCAATAATCATTTATTTGTAACGGGTACACAATGGGGTCGAATCCTCCTTTTAAGTATGGCATTCGCTCGGCATTCGCTCTTTTATACAAAGATGTTGTGTGTGTGTGTGTGTGTGTGTGTGTGTGTGTGTGTGTGTGTGTGTGTGTGTGTGTGTGTGTGTGTGTGTGTGTGTGTGTGTGTGTGTGTGTGTGTGTGTGTGTGTGTGTGTGTGTGTGTGTGTGTGTGTGTGTGTGTGTTTTTGTGTGTGTGTGTGTGTGTGTGTGCGTGCGTGCGTGCGTGCGTGCGTGCGTGCGTGCGTGCGTATGTTTTGTTGTAGATTTTCGTTGTTCTGTTTGCTTTATTATATAAATAGGTAGATGCCGCCCTAAATTGCTTTGTCACAAAAAGAGTCCTATCAATGCCCGATTGAACAATTACTGAATGGGGATTTACTTTTTTTAGTATACGATCATCTACTTTAAGAGTTCTATGAACCCTAACAATGCAATTTAAGATATACAATCTAACAATAAGTGCTAGTCGTCTGTTATTCCGTCATTCCGTTTTATCCTATCATTGGAACAGGACATTCGACGACATTGGAACACACCAACGAGAACTACATCAAAGAAACTACTACCTAATCTAGTGAAACCCCATTTTCTCTCACGTTCCACACATTAATACAAAATAAAATAACTCTCCTGATACGCAATCAAAAGCACTGCATCAGGCTTCATTTCGATAATTCTCCAACTTTCTTTGCGATTGCGTCATTTAGAAATCTAATCGTTTTAGTACCGATTAATTCCAATTTGCGACGATTTTAGTGAAAATCGCAGTGGTGATTGCAGTCGTGTGAAGAAATAGGAAATAACTTTCTGATATTATGATTTTGGTACAAGCTTTTAGTGCCGATCGTACTTATTTCACACAGTCATCAACAAGTATTGGAGAGGGTTCTTTTACTTATAATGAGGATAAACAAGAAGAGTTTATTTTGTGTAGTTTACTAGAACCTATATGACCTTCCATCTCCATCATCAGACCAGCTTTATGGTAGCATAATGCCTACATTATGTTCTCATCGAATCGAAACTACAGCTAAATCGGTTGAGGAGAACTGCTTTAAAGTTCAGTAGCAAGATTTGACTTATACACCTAACTTGGTAAAGGTCGGAGTCCGCTGGATGCGGGTGGCGCAGGAACGGTCATTTTCGCACTGTTTCGGACGTCTGTGGACGTCTTTCGGTTGATATAATGATGACGATAACACATCCATGCACGCGTTGTTGTTTGTTATTAAAACAAAAGACTGATTAACGCATCGTCGTTGTCGTGCGTGTTTTGTTTATAGTCATCATAACGACCATTTTGACGACCGGTTAGCCTAGTGGGTAGTGACGCTGCCTACGAAGCTGAAGGTCCTGGGTTCGAATCCCGGTAAGGGCAAATATTTGTGTGATGAGCATGAATACTTGTTTCTGAGTCTTGGATGTTTTCTATGTATTTAAGTATTTATATCTATTATATATATCGTCGTCTAGTACCCGTAACACAAGCCTTATTGAGCTTACTATGGGGCTAGCTCGATTTGTGTAAGATTGTCCCTTAATATTTATTTATTTATTTTATTTATCATCAAACCAGCTTTTACCACAAAGCTAAGATTAGAGATTTAGATAAGATAAGATTTATTTGCAACCAAGTACTTAAAACTAAGATACATGGACCCTGGAAGCGTGTAGCAACAATTTTATACTCTGTACATATTTTTTATCTAACTAATATCGATAGGCAGCTATTGATATTATAAAAAAATACTGCAAACACATTATAAACTTGTATCTTCCATAAATTCAGCTATGGGATAGTAACATTTATCTGTAAGTTTAGTTTTTAGACTGTGTACGAGGAATGTGTCAGTTGGTACATCTTTTATCTGGTTGAGAATTTTATCATATATTTTTATTGCTCGGTAATATGGTCCATTTTTATGTATTTCTAGTTTAGGTTCAGGAAGTTCCAGCTTGTGACATCTGCGAGTGTTTTGGTTAAATTTAAACAGGTGTAGGTTTTTACGAACAAAAGTAGCAGTTTCTAATATATAAAGCGAAGGAAATTTCAATACAAACTGTACAGAATTTCAGCTCAATAGCTTAAGGATAACAGCTTTAAAAGTCAATACAATAAAAAAAGCGCTAGCTTTCGTGAATTTACGTAAGAATTGTTCCCGATGCAGTTTCGCACGCATTTAAGTGCAACAATATCCAATGTCCGCACACTTATCTTTTTTATAAAAAAATCGCGACCAAGGAGACGCGTGCGCAGATAAATCTGCATTTTATGCAAAAGGGTAACGGCGCGGCCTTTGCGCCGCATTCTGGATTGGATTTTTTAACTGGATTTTTGGCATACGCATAGGTACGCAATAAAAACAATCCTGACGACCATAAGGTAAAAGTTCCAATGTGTGACACTGGAAACTAACTGAGTCACCTATTCATGTTAGTTATGAATTAAGATTGAAGGCGGAGAGTCAAAACGATGCCAGGCAGCCGATTAGTTCGAACATGCGCATACCGGGTTTAAGGCATGTGTTTGGGTAGAAATTTGTAAGGCGTAAACCACACAGAGACGGCATACGGCGAGGGCGAGGCGCAGGCGCGGTGCAGGCATGATGCCGCTTCAAACCAGTGTAGACCTTTATACAATGGAATACGGTGCTAGTAAGGTACTAAGAAGACGTATTATAAATTATACTGAAGCGGCGCGGTGGAGGCACGCTAGCGATGCGCCGCTAGCAGTTACTAGCACCTTATTCCATTGCATTAAGGTCTACAATGGTTTGAAGCGGCATCATGCCTGCACCGCGCCTGCGCCTCGCCCTCGCCGTATGCCGTCTCTGTGTGGTTTACGCCTTAGGAGCTCGCATTGTATAATTTTTTCGTTCTAATCCCAATAAGGTCTCTCTAGTTGTTACTCTGGATTGCAAGGTCAGATGGCAGTCGCTTTCGTAAAAACTAGCGCTTATGCCAAATCTTGGGAGTGTCAAAGCGGACCCTGGGCTCCTTTAGGAGCACAACCGGGAATAACGCTAAGAGGATGATGATAGTCCGGTACCTTGCACAACTCTGGTGCATGACCTGAGCGCCGTAGATTCATGGTCTTCTCTCCCTCTCACTGAGCATTAAGCGTGAGCGAGATGGAAGTGCGTGCTCGGAAGCGCGGAAATCATGTTTTTTTAATTTTATTTCTTTGTCTGTTTACTTAAATAAATAAAAAAGTAAACACTGAGTTCTCTCAAACATGATATTGCCGATTAGAAGCCATTTTAATATTTTTAGCTTTTGTGCATAATTTGTAACAAATATTTTAAGTGTATTTTAGACCCTTTTAGACCTATGTTCGTGATTTCTTTCTATAGAGCGATAATTGCTTAATCATGTTTCTTAACACTGATCTCCCTGCAGAAAAGCCTGAAGATTACTATTCGTATTTTTTTCCCATATTATTATAAACAGACGCATTATATTGCTTCAAAAACTCTGTTCGCTTAACTTCGCTGAACCTACGGCGCCTTAACAGGCGACTTGGACATGCCATGTGACCCCGTATCCTGGTCGGCCTCATGACGCTATAATTGACAAGATAGGAGCGTCGTCTTGTTCTATCAAACGGTGTCAGCCAGTGACGGACGCACTTATCGTGTGATAAGGCCAACCATGTTACGAGGTCAGAATTCATTTAACGTGATTCGGACCATTAAGAACTTTGTTGTTTTTTAAGGTTCCGTAGTGAAGGGTTCCTCCTTATAGTTTCGCCATGTCCGTCTGTCCGCCCGAACGTCCGTCTGAGGCTTAGCTCAGTACCATTAGTGTGGGTTATCGTTGGAGCTTGTTCAAAAACATTAAATGGGTTTTTAAAAATAATTTTTCAACTCTGCAATCCCCGAGATATAGGGCTTTAAAGCCCTATTTTTTTATTCAGTCATGTGTCTCCCCTCCCTGTCAGCTTGTTACTGGGGATGTGAATGTGCAGTTCGTTTTGGCGTTTTGCGTCTTGGTATAATGAACCAAATTGACTATAATTCTTGGCAATTCTCCATCTGATTATCAATGCATCAGAGTTTCCTATTAAGTTAAATTCAATCACGGGACACACGGCTTAGATCTGATTTTCTCCAGGCTGTTTTGCTTTCTAGTGATCGAAATTTCTCTGTGCTATGCGGATGGACTGTCTAATGGACGTAAAGTAGGCAGAAATAACGTTTCTAGTCTGCGCTCGATGCTATTGAAAGTTGGTCCTGTGTAAGTTGTATGAATATGGTGAGAAGAAAGTGGCCTTGAAGTTATCTTAAAATTGTAAGAACTAGGGCCCGTACAGCTTTCTTGCCAATGACGTCAAACGGGTGCCCTTCGCTTGGTCTAAAATTTTATGTTCTGTTTGGCTGAAAATGTTTAGTATAATATTTAAGGGTATACTTATTCTTTAGCATAAAGATTTTTTTGAATACATATTTTTTGTCCTAAAACATGTTTGACCTAAAAATTGTTTAGTTTATTTTTTTATGACTAAAAGGCTAAAGCTATAATAATATTGTTAGGTATAATTATTCTTTAGCCTACCATAAAACCCCCAAAAACAAAACAAACAATGGCTACAATCACAGCACCTAAACTATTTTGAAACTAGGTTAAATAGGTCGCTAGGCAAGGGCGTTAAATTAAGTTAGGGCAGGAAAAAAGGGTAGCTCGGGGGGCAAAGCCCCCCGCAGTAAAAACAAGCAATCGCAGGAATTGTAATATTTGGTAGGTTAGGTTAGGGTTAGCTTGTGTCCCTTAGAGCGGAAATAGGCACCCCGCGAAGCGGGGTGACGTCGACACGCTGGCGGTTAGGTTGGAATTGCGACCTCTACACAAAAAGCAAAATCGTCTTTGAAAAGTGATATTTTGTCAAACACTGTATGGTAGAACATGGGTAACCCAATTTAATACATGCGTCAGTTTGGATGCGATTATAAGTGACACCAATATTCGGATTACCAATATTATGCCTAAAATATATTCGACCAAACAATGTTATTCCATACAAATGTTAGACTAAATAATTTGCGGCCTAAAAAATATATGCAAAACAAATTCGGCCAAACGATTTTCGACATAACAAACAATCGACCAAAGATTATTAGACCTAAAAATTTTTGCCGAAAAAAATATCGGGCAAAAAATTTTAGACCAACTGATATCTACACCCCAAACACATGGATTGTTATTTTCGTAAACGGAACTTATCAACCTTTTTAATTAAACATTATTTGCATTTACTCATTGAGTCCGCAGTAAGCTCCATTCTCCATACAAACGTAGATTTACCCTCTCATTTTAAAACTACGTGTGGGATTGTAATAAAACTTTGCATGTACAATGACATGGGGTATATACAGGTCTGTAATTAGTGTATCTTCAGATACCATTGTAAAACAAATACAGCTAATTTAAGTTTTTCATACAAAATTTGTTTTGCTACCTGTTTGTTTTGCTGTTAGGTACCTACACCTATTTCGTTTGAAGACACGCTCCCGGTAAAGATACAGTTTAGGCTAGAAAACCAAATTGCTATTCTCGAATGTTAAGATGTCGTAATTTAAGTTTAAGGGCGCGTTTATCCATTGGTGTAATGTTGCGCGACACGATGTGCGAGCTGTCAGGCGACTATAGTGTTTCCCGCCTCCACCGTCGCCGGTCAGGTCATATCAGTTTCATCTCACAACGTGTTCCGAGCCCACCCATCATAAAAGAGCAACGTTATACTGAAAAGTTGAAAGTTAGGTCCACACCGAAAATCAGCGCTTCAGCTTGCCGAGTCTTGCCGTGGCTTTATCCTGAGCAGGGATCCGTATTTAAGTCGTTTCTTCTTGCTTGTTCTGTTTTTTAATAGCGTAATTTGTGACGTTAAATAAACGTATTTTATGTCACACCTGGCCATAATGTGAGTTTTACCGCACGTTGCGCGTACGGGAAAACTCGCATTATGGCCAGGTGTATTGGGGATATTATTTAGCAGTAGATTAACGCAATAGTCCAGGATAATGTGTATAAGGAGTTTATTAGACTTAACATATGAACGGTTCTTGACCAACGTGTACTATCATCAATATACGTGACAAAATATTTGGCGCCATTTATTGAGATATTTTGCATGGGTCCGACAACGTCAGAATGCACTATTCTCAACTTTTCACTGCAAGGCCCATTCGAACTAGAAAAAGGTAACATATTCATTTTTCCTTTCGCACAAATATCACAATCATACAATTCGGTAACATCTGTCATCTTTACATTGATGCCAGATTTATTTAAAACTCGGACGAGGTCTTTCGCATTTAAGTGTCCTAAACGCTCATGCCACAATCGTACGTCAACCTTTGGCTCACAAATCGCTGACACTCTATCGTAGTGTTCCTCGATGTAATATAAATTACCTTTCCGATTCGCGACTAGTTTAGTGTTACCATAGCTATCTTGAACACTAGCTATGTTCTCTTTAAACGTAACACTGAACCCCTGGTCAGTAATTTTGGCTACTGAAACTAGGCTACATCGCAAATCCGGAACAAATAGAGTATTGGGCAGTTGAATTACAGTTTTAGAACCATCTTTACATGTAGACAACCTCACCGTCCCCTTACCTTGTACGTCTGTGTTTGTATTCGTCGCTAAATTTAGCTTACCGGACGAAGGTAATAGTGTATTGCCGAATTTGTCTGCGTCATTGCACAGATGGGATGTGCACCCACTATCGATAATCCAACCTCCAGTCTCGTTGCAAGCAGCTTTAACATCTGAAATACAATTAAATGTTACAAAATTGGAATCAATATCTGGTAATTCAATATCATTCGACACATACTTTACAGTATCATTACACTGTCCCTTGTCCTTCTTCGTGCACTCAGAGGCTTTGTGACCAAACTGGTGACATTTAAAACATTTATATCTGAATTTTGAATTTCCTGGTTCTGTACCACTCTTTGGTTTAAAAGATCTTTTTCCTTTTACAAGAAGTGCCTTATCTACACTTTCTCTTCGGTTTCTGGAATGTTCCTCTTCTAATACCTTAATCTTGAGCGTCTCTGGATCCGGCAATGAATCTCTAGATTCTATGGCACATCTAAAGTTGTCAAAGCTGGAAGGCAAACTGTACAGAAGCATTATCGAGGTCAGATCGTCATGCATTTCGATGTCCATGTCAGCTAACTGGCTTTTCACATCGAAGAATCTCATGACATGTTCTCTAATGTCTCCACCTTCCTCCAATTTATGAAGCAGGAGCTCTTTTAATAATGTAGCCTTCTTCGCAGGTCCCTTCGATGCGTGGATATTATGTAATTTCATCCATACTTCTCGCGACGTCTTACATCCTCGCAGATGTCGTAATTCGCTCGGACTAATCGCTAAAATGAGATCTGACTTAGCTTTTGAGTCACCTATTTCCCATTTTGCTGCTTCGGCTGGTTCTGCTGGTTTCGCGACACTTCCGTTGACGTATCCCCAGGCATCGTTTTATATTAAAATTGCTTCAACTTGGATTTTCCAGGTCTCGTAGTTCCTCTGATCGAGTTGGTCAATTTTCACAGTACTCATAACTTCAATAAATTTCTTCCTTTTACGTTCAAATTTCTCCTGAATTAGGTGTAAGGCCCATAACCACTATTGGGGATATTATTTAGCAGTAGATTAACGCAATAGTCCAGGATAATGTGTATAAGGAGTTTATTAGACTGTTAACATATGAACGGTTCTTGACCAACTGACAATAGTAAAAAGTAAACAAACAAACCATGGAACGGTTGCTAGTCAAAATACAAATTTGACACACTTCTTCTATACCAGTACTTAAGCACATACCTGTAAGTAGGTTTGTATATTGTGGACAGAATATCACATTATAAACATATTCAATAAGGTGAAGACGTAAAATTTTGTACTCAACACGGGCGGTAATTCGTAAAGCCCCAGAGCGCATATTTATGGCCTTCACCTGCGGTTCGGGCCACAAACACCTGCGGTCTGGGGCATTCACGAATTCACCGCCCTAGTTACGTAATTTATTTATTTATTTATTTATTGATATATTGATACATGGAAAACCAACAGCGCAACATATTTCTAGATACCATAATAAAACCATATAGCCAATTACAGGTTTTCACTTATAGAAATAAACTAACAAAGAAATCTGAAGCCAAACTTAAACTTAGCATACATTACGCACAGTAACCAATCGCGCACTACCTAATACGCGGAATATACAAGAATCAGGTAGTTAATGAATTAGGCTACTATAAACTCTAATAACCCGAGCCTACACCTGAGTATCACACATGAAGAAACTTATCAGTTTAGATTTTATTGCCTGTATGCTATCACAGAATATGTCTATATCTAATTGATCTACAACTTTGTTTAAACTCCTGCCTGCTCTGCACAAGAAACTATTCATTCTATATTTAGTGGAAACATGGAATATGCTAATAGGACGAAAACGGCGGAAACTTCTTATGGGAGTATTAAAAGAAATCTTAGCAAGTAAATTAGGACAGTCAACATTGCTTCTTATTATATTTAACAAATATAATATATCAGCAATTTCACGACGCTTAGCAAGGGGTATCAAGTGATGCTTTTTACAAAGGGTTAAATAATTAGGTGAACTATAATGTGTATGCATTTTGTAGCAAAGAAATTTCATGAATTTGGATTGTAATCGCTCAATTCTGTCAATGTAAATTTTATATTGGGGATTCCAAATCTGAGATGCGTATTCCAACTTGCTTCTCACATAAGCACAATACAAGATTTTCAGCGTCTTAATATGTGTAAAACAAACCGAGCTACGCATTATAAATCCAAGAGTCTTAGAAGCTTTACTTATAATATTATCAACGTGATCATTAAAAATAAGCTTCGAGTCATGAAAAACCCCTAGGTCTCTTATGCTAGTTAGTTGCTGAATACCTTTACCTTTCAATGAATAAGAAGTAGGTATTTTATTTAATTTACGAGAAAAAGTTACGGTAAAACATTTTGAGGGATTTAAATCCAATTTATTCTTAACACAATATCTATCCAGACGGCTTAGATCAGATTGCAGCGCAGTAGAATCTTCAGGTGAAGCAATCTTGGCAAAAATCTTCATATCGTCAGCAAAACTGAGTAACTTAGAAAACCGAAAACAGGTACCTATATCATTCACAAAGACGTTAAAAAGGAGTGGTCCCAACAAAGATCCCTGTGGAACGCCACTTGGTACAGATACCCAGCTTGACATGTAGTTTTTGATCACTACCGACTGGCAGCGATTTTCTATGTAAGACATAAACCACCTCAGAAGATCCCCTCTAATACCCATTGAATAAAGTTTATGTATTAAGACATCATGGTCAATCCTATCAAAAGCCTTACTATAGTCTGTGTAGACTACATCCACCTGGTGGCCAGAATCCATTGTCTCAGATACAAAATCGTTCAGTAAAGCAAGATTAGACACTGTAGACCTCCTTTGAACAAAACCATGTTGAGTGCTATCTATAGTATTTTTTAATACTGACGAAACCTGCAAATGGACTATTTTTTCC
Organism: Epinotia demarniana; assembly: GCA_945867215.1. NCBI lineage: Eukaryota > Metazoa > Arthropoda > Insecta > Lepidoptera > Tortricidae > Epinotia > Epinotia demarniana. The sequence continues at coordinate 10,734,101 of OX244285.1, forward strand.
AAACCTTAGCCAAGATACACAATTTGGAAATACTATTTGTAATGTACTATTTACAGTACATATGGAGCTACTTTCCCGCACTAGTGCGGAAAAGAGCACTTTCCGTGCATGTCAAAACTTTAAAGAACCATATGTACAGTAAAACGTTGTACGATACACGTGCGAATAGATAATTCGCAACTCGTGTCGCAATTTATCACCACTCGTTGCGAATTTCCTATTTTCGGCACTTGTATCCTAATTTAATATCCCTCAATGTCGCTGTTTCGTCGTATAAATAATTATATTGTATTGTATGTATATTCGTCTTTAAGTTATTTGTAACAATGGGCCTTAGTTGCCTGAAATAATGCTTATTATTATTATAATAGAACGAGCGAGCGAAGCGGCCGAAGTTTTCCGTTTCAGCTTGAGCTTGGGCAAAGATTCTTTCGTTTGTCCGGCAGTTTTCCTCTACACTTAGAGCATTAAACCAACAGGAGCGGCCATGAGTCATTTTCTATACATAAAAAGTCTGCCGATTTTTGCGGGGGAGGGGAACGAACGTCAGATAAACGTCAGTCCATACAATGTGTATGACCACTGGTCATATATTTTTGGCAGAGGGGAACGCCTGTCAATGGCTGCTCCGGTTGGTTTAATTTACTATTGTCCGCCGCGGCCAGGCCGCGCCAGTGTGATACGGGCTTAAAGAAGGTTCAATAAATAGTTTTTTTGTAGAACAATTTTTTTTTCTAGAATAACAGAGTCGTGAGGTCTCACAGAGCCATGACTTTAAGGATATCTTTAGTATTTATTTATTTATTCGTATAGTTAGAAATAGGTATGGTTTTAGTTATTATATAATATAAAACACTGTATTTTTAGCCAAAGCGTAATAAATATTACAAATCAATATGAAATGCGTATACTTAGGTATTTATTTATTTATTTATTGGAAAACCAACAGCCCACTAAACAGGTTAACATTAGATTTAAAAAGAGGAGGCCAAATTTGGGGTTCTCACAGATAGACATCTAATAGAAATTAACATGGCTATAGCTATAGAAGTATAGACAGTTGTCCATTGAGCTTAGACTAAAAAATGACATAGTATTAAAGAGGACCATTACACGGTCATTGAATACTGACCTCGATCGACGCATGACCTGGAAAAACCATATAAAAAACAAAAGGGACGAAATCGCACTCAAACACAAAAACCTATACTTACTGGATGTTGGGCAGAAATGCTAAATTGTCAATAAACAACAAACTACTTATCTATAAGGCTGTACTGAAACCGATATGGGTGTATGGTGTGCAATTGTGGGGCAGCGCTAGTGACTCAAACATTAACATCATACAAAGATTACAAAACAAGATCCTGAGATCAATAGCAAACGTACCATGGTATATTACTAACAGCGAACTGCATGAACATCTGTCAATACGCACAGTTAAGGAGGAGCTCCGAGACATTTCCTTGAAATACCAGCAGCGCCTAATTAACCACCCCAATAAATTAGCGCAGCAGCTGACTGTCCAGAACTACACAAGGCGACTGAAAGGACATAGCATCCTGGAGCTACAAAATAGAGTGTAGCCTCAGACTTCAAAAAAAAAAAATGAGTAGATGCTCTCGCTGGAGAGCACACTCGAATCGCCAGGCCGTATTAATCCACGCATCGACTTATAGTCTTGGGACTGATTGCCGATAAGCAGAGAACAGAAAAAAAAAAAAAACCTACTGATGAATTGATGATCCACCCATATCACAATACGGAGCACGTGCATATTGACGTGTATCACAAGATTGTCAATATTTTGCAGCATATCCGGATGATTTTGAAATCCGCCTACAGACACAGAATAGATAATAGTACAAATACAGAAGGGACACTCCTTTGATCTTTACAAAAGGTGCTTTATTCTCAGCCAAAACATTAAGATTTATGGCCCTCTGCATGCACTTGTAGCGATGAACGTCGACGTCGTCGTCGACGACGTTCATCGCTACAAGTGCATGCCGGTTCCCCAACGTTGGGGCACTCGTAGCGATGAACGTAAATCGCGGAGTGTCCGCCCCTTGCTACAGATAAGAAATACCCTGTGAGCGCCTAAAGGCATACCACAGGATTCTGCTTGGATAGGGTACGCAACTATAAGTTAGAGTGAGATTCGGATATGGAGGAAGCAAAACTACCGTCTGGCTCTGGCCATTCTTTAATACTGACGCGATAAATAAATACCGTTTAAAGTGCCATTCAAACTGCTTCTATATTGAGTATTGCTGCAAATACTGACAAACCACAATCACAAGTATTGAATGATTTTGTTTAATTTTAAGTTCAATAATATTGTACGTCCGAAATGGACGTTGATACCTTATAATGTATGACAGGAGATCTTATGTAGGTGCATAGCTTTGACAATAAATGATATCTATCTGTGCTTAATGACCGTGTAATGGCCGCCTAAGAATTTACGCGATAAAATACGCATTGCAGATTAGGTATTTATATTAAACACATCGATATCATGCTCTCTCTCTTATGACTCAATCTTCCAGTTCTTCAGTAACTTATACTTGCCCCGATAGGCTTTCTCGAGGCTCCTAAAGAAAGCGTTGTCCTAAAGAAAGTCCGATATCATTATTATTCGGGGCGCGGCTGACACACAAACTGACTGTTTTGGACTTCCGATCCTGAGGCCCTAAACGAAAACGAATTTCGTTCGTGTATCTCCCTCTTTGTTGCACTTGCTAGTTCGAGCCACAGAGAGGGAGATACTCGAACGAAGTTCGTTTTCACCAGTAGCCCCTCTCGAGTGATGGGAATATCGTCCAAGCGAGTAGGTCAGTGGAGCTTGGGTTCGCAATTTATTTTGCATAGATTTCGAATGCTACGTTGTCTGTCTGAGTCGTCAATCGCAGTTGTTCGAACCCCCTATTTCAAAGCCTTATCGTTTTAAAAGCTAGAATACTCCCCCGCGATCAGGAAAGCCCCGAGCAAATTCGTTTTTAAGAAATCTGTGCGTAATTTATTTGCTGGCAGATCCGAGTAGACTAAAGGTTACAGGTTTGAAAATTTCGCTTGCTATATGTATGCACGCAGTGTATATTTATGTATATATTTATTTGTGTAGGTATGTAAGTATTTCTTTTATTTATGTTTACCTATGTATTTGTGTAAATATATTGTATATAGGAATACCGTAATGTATTTTTTTGGGGAAGATTTGCACTGCCCACAATCTTTTCCGCTTTGCCTTGAAGTCCGCCTTTTGTAATTAGTTACAGACATAGATATACCTCATTGTATATGCAAAGTTTCATCACAATCCAATACGTAGTTTTAAAATGAGAACGAAACTCCGTTTGTATGGGAAGGTGAAATTCGGCCGAGCTTACTGCGGACTCTTAATTAAATTACATATCAACTTAACACGTGTAAAGCAGGCGTTTAGTCCGCCGTTCACGCTATTTTAGCTCATAACCCGCCAACAATTAGCAGCAATATTGCATAAACAAAACTTGTGTCACTCAGAAGTGACGCGGGCTGCCATAATGTCCACAAAACGGTGTGATGTCACCGGAGAAAGTTAACTCTTGGTTTCTGAACCGTTAGGAAGGCAGGTCTGTTCGAACTGTTCAATGTAAAACAGTTGGACTCTATACACAATCATATTGTTCAATATACAGTATTGGCAAGTAACAAAGCAGTGGTATCATTTTGGGACCCCTTTGAACACCCTTTAAACGAGCAATATTTCTGTATATATTTATAATCACATTTTCGAAAAAGGCCTCTTTCGTGCATGCATGTCGCATTATAGCGGTTTACCTGAAAAAAAATCTAGCATATTCAGCGAAAGACTAACGATAACCGTTAACCTCGTATTTAACCGTAACTTTAACGTTTAACGTTAACCGTGTTTAAACTTTCGTGGGACATGTTGAATTCTAATAATTACATTCTGAAGAACTCCCGAAGAGTTCGAAACATGTCGCCCGTAGAGAATTTTAATACGTGAGTTAACGTTTTGCGTAACATATTCGTTCGTGTATTGGCATTACAGAAGGCGCAGGTTCTAGTCCTGTCCTGGGTATCAGACGTTGATGGTTTACTTTTAAATTATACTTGTTTATTTATTTATTTATTTAATCTTTATTGCACAAAAGAATATATTATGGTACAAAAGGCGGACTTAATGCTATAAAGCATTCTCTACCAGTCAACCTTAGGGCAAAGCAGATAAAATGTGGGCAGTGCAACTTAATTTAATACAAAAACTCTTTAACATGTTTAAAGATGTGATAAATAATATAGTAGAATACGATACAATATAATATAACAATATGATATGATATAACAATATATACCTATTAATACATACATACACATACATATAGATGAAACTTACAAATCAGATAGATTATTTTTAGTATCACTATGTATTACTTGTTCTCTGTATCATATCGTTTAATCTGTACAGATCATAATAGTTCAGATGAACACGCGTATTTGCCGAAATGAAAATTCGGACAAACGATATAGTTGAGGAACCAAATTTATTGATCGCGATATGCAACCTGAAAGGGTTAAATACGAAGTTGTAAACGGATGAAAGTGACAAGGTACCAAGGTTATCAGCTAGTCAGCTACTCATGACTGTACGGAAGCCTCGGTGCGCGAGTCGGACGCACCACGATGGTGTTTGTGGAGACACCATGACGATTGTTTTTGATATTATAATATTAATAAATATTTGTGGACAACCTTACACAAATGGACCTAGTCGCCTAACTCAGCAAAACTTGTACTATGCTATGGGTACAGTCGTAGTCGAGTTCTCCAATATCTACTTAAGCATATACAGGCAACCTTTCAAAAAATTCTACACAATGTGTCTTATGTCAGTAACAATAAAGTTTCTGTAGATATTGGGGAATCGACTGTGCTAGACGATGATATATATACTTATTTACAAATAAATACTTAAATATACCGGGTGTACAATCCAAATGGGTCAGTATGGAGAAGTCGGAAACTGAGAGATAGCGAGATCTGTTCTTAGGAACCACGACGTCGATTTTAGGTTTAATAATAATTACATTCAAACTTTTTTATTAACTCTCATACATAACCGGGAATCGAACCTGGTCAATATTTTTGTAACCGCGTTAAGTAAAAAGGACCAAATTTGCCCATGAAATCTTGTGTACACACAAGTGACAGTAAATTAGACTAAAATGCCCACAGTTTTATTAATTTGTAAAAAGTCGTGAATAATATGAATCGATCATCAATTAGGGAGAGCACTTATGCATATCTTATCTGCATCGGTATTATGCATTACAAATAGCGTTTATTTAAAATTAGAACGCATTTGTTCAGCGGGCGTACCTACCAATTCATTTAAAATTTGAAAATGGAATACTGTTTTTGGAATTAATTTCAAATGAAACACGGCTTAAAAATATTGACCAGGTTCGATTCCCGGTAATGTATGAGAGTTAATAAAAAAGTTTGAATGTAATTATTATTAAATCTAAAATCGACGTCATGGTTCCTAAGAACAGATATCGCTATCTCTCATAGTTTCCGACTTCACCATACTGACCCATTTGGATTGTACACCCTGTATAGTAGGTAAACATCCATGACTCAGGAACAAATCGTGCTCGTCACACAAAAAAATGCCCTCACCAGGATTCGAACCCTGGACCTCCAGCTTCGTAGGCAGGGTCACTACCAACTAGGCTGCAGAGGTCGACTAGGTATATTGGAACACTTCCGTCCACCTCCAATAAATCGATATAGATATAGAAACGCGCACGCCGGCTGCGCGCGCGCAATCAGAGCGTGCGAGAAACGCATACCGCTAACGGAGATCCAGATTATGTTATGTTATTACACCTGTGGGCTTGTGTTCGCTGAGGGAAAAGGAAGACGTACAGACAAGTGCACCAATATGTATTCACTCAAAGTTTCATAAATATGCAGGGAATATTTTGTGCAAGGAATTATGCAAGGTATATTTTATAAGCTTAAGATTACTAACAGTACACTCACTGTACATTTATGAAGTGTGTAAGTATATTTGTTAAGCTGTACAATGAAATGTTCTAAAAGAAAAGAGATGTAATAAATATCAACACACGAAATCCGGATACAGTCGTGATTCCAAAAATACGCACTGTAATGAGGGGAAGAAGTTGTTACTCCTATTTACCAGCGCAATTAAGAGAACTACCCCTCAATAATTTACTTTAAAAACAAATTTTTTACCGACTTCAATTTGGTACTCCGCCAAGCCACGATAACATTTCCTATTTTTTTTACAACTTACCACATGAACTGATTTCCGATAGCAAATGCGTTGATTACTATAGAAAAAAACCGAATCGCTGTATGTGGGCCGATAATATTTGAGGACTTCCATCGATTCCCCACGATCATCACCAATGGCACTTCATTAGTTCCTATTTCAACGGAATCTTATCAGAACCTGTGACGTGCTTTTGCACTTTTAAGTACACAATTGAGGAATTCGATAAGTCATCTGTGGTCTTCATCGTCAATTTCTCGCCACCAAATTTATGATTTTTGGATGTAAATACACGAGTTATAATAGAAAATACCAAAATTACTACACGCGTGCCTAATAACATTGAGGAGTCCCCTCAATTCCTCATGGATCTCATCGTCTAACTGAATTTTTAAAAAATGGGACCCACCTTGAAGCATATATACATACAAACAAAAAAAAATTTTTTCGAATTGGCTCATCAATGACGGAGTTCTGAGGTAACAAACATGGAAAAAAATACAACGGAATTGAGAACCTCCTCCTTTTTTTGAAGTCGGTTAAAAATAAGGCACAAACCATTTACTTGGCTGGTACAAAAATGCTTTTACAGTTCCACTGAGTAACAGGTTATTTTAGCGAGTAAGCTAAAAAATTAAAAGATTGTATGACTTATTTAAGTCTAGGTATATAAACCTAAGATCTGTAAGTACTATATCTATTGCAAATAAATATTCATGATTTATGACTATGATTTATCTATACTAGAACCTTATTGTTTCAGAAGGTTTCTGTGTACATAAATTTGGGACTTTATGGTGTATACATAATATTTCACTCCCGACGCAAAAAGAGAGGTGTTAAGTATAACTGTTATAAGTTCGACTGATGTCTGTGTATCTGTGTCTCTGTCTGTGACATCTTTAGCTCCTAAACGAATGGACGAATTTGAATGCGTTTTTTGTTCGAAAGCTGACGTGATCGAGATGGTGCTAAGTTCCAATCAAATCGGTTCGGCCCGTTTTGAGATAGGTATTGAACTTAGAAATGAAAATTGGGGTTTTTCAACTTTTCTAAGTTGTTAATTAAAATTATTAACTCCCGGCGAAAAGGATGGGTGTTGTAAGTTTAAGGGCGGGCTGCACCGACTTACGATTACAGACCGATCAAAGTTAAATCTCAGACCAAGAAAATATACAGACGGAACGTTACGAACAATCTAGTAACGCCAACCAGTTTTCAACCAAGCCCCATAAGATTAGCACACGCTAAACAAATTAAATCGCACAAAACTCGAAATAAATGATCTTGACAGCATTGCGACACGTGCTGAAGAGTTTTGTGCAATTTTGTTTGTATATGTGTGCGTGAGCGTGTGCTAAACTTGAAGTAGCTTGGTTTTGTTTGTATGTGGTATGGCTTCACTTGACTGTTCGTAACGCTCTGTCTTTTTTTCTTGGTCTGAGCGTTAAATATGGCGCTGACAGCTGTCAGTCCATAGAAACTGGTCGAACGTTCCATACGTTCAGATTTTAACGAACAGACTGTTACAATTACAGACGGTTTGGTGCAACTCACACTAACATGTAGCTCTGTATCTGTATATAGGTACTTGTCCGTTTAGACCAAGTTGTACTTAACCGGTGAACCGTGAACCACTGATGGTCTCTGGAAGCTCCCGAAGTAGGAAGCCATCGATCAATAACTACAACTTAGAAAAGTTGAAAAACCCACGCCACTATCATTTCAAAATCCAATATCTCAAAAACGGCTGAACAGATTTTCATGAAACATGGCTAGGATAAAATTATCTATGACAAAAAAACCGCATTCAAATCGGTCCATCCGTTTGGGAGCTACGATACCACAGACAGATACACAGACACACATATACACACACGTTAAACTTATAACAGCCCTCTTTTTGCTTCGTGGGTTAAAAATATTAAATAAGTGCCGAAGAGTCGACACAGTGACCAAACAGTAAATGGTCCATGGCAAAACAAAACAAAACCGGCCAAGTGCGAGTCGGACTCGCGCACGAAGGGTTCCGTACCATTATCTATAAAACGGCAAAAAACACGTTTGTTGTATCATACAACAAACTGTCTGTCACCAGGCTGTATCTCAATAACCACGATAGCTTAGGCAGTTGAAATTTTCACAGATGATGTATTTCTGTTGCCGCTATAACAATATTAACAAATATTAAAAACAAAATAAAATAAATATTTAAGGGGGGCTCCCACACAACATTGTATAGCCCCCCGCATTGTGAAACTCAACCTCATCTGTGAAAATTTCAACTGTCTAGCTATCGTGATTCTTGATATACAGCCTGGTGACAGACAGACGGACAGACAGCGAAGTCTTAGTAATGGGGTCTCGTTTACCCTTTGGGTAAGGAACACTAAAAACCAATCAAATCTTCCCTCGTCTCTAAAAGGTTAAGAACCATTGGTCTAGACAGTTCTTAGTTACGTCACAGAATAGATAATAGTACAAGTACAGAAGGGTCACTCCTTTGATCTTTACAAAAGGCGCTTTTTTCTCAGCCAAAACATTAAGATTTATGGCCCTCTGGCGTCGTCGACGACGACGTCGACGTTCATCGCTACAAGTACATGCCGGTTCCCCAACGTTGGGGCATCGGCATGTACTTGTAGCGATGAACGTAAATCGCGGAGTGTCCCGCGCCTCGGTTACGTTTGATGTGATGTGTTGGGATGATGTAATTTATTTTGAGGCACATAACGCTAAAAACTTGTACAATGTCGACCTCGGAAATCACTATTCACCGTAGAAATAGATGTCAAACTATTTTCTTTATCGTTAAAAAAGTAGGATCTTCAAAGTAGGTATGTCACACAGTAGGTGAGAAATCGCACACAATCGATCATTGTTGTCCGCAAAAAAGCAGGAAATCGCTTCTCACAGCACCAGCCCAGCCAGCCCCAGATTGTATCTGGGACGAACATATGTATGTATGTATGTAAGCACTTTATTGTACACAATAACAGGTCAAGGAATATACATGTCACACAATAGATCAAAGTACAAAGGCGAACTTATCCCTATAAGGGATCTCTTCCAGCTAACCTTTGAGCAATTGAGAGGAAGGTAGGTAGAACGAGATAGGCAAACTTATACCGTGTACAAAAACAGAGAAAATAAAGCAAATCCTAATTAGTATTAATTCTAGACAAATAAAAACATGCCAATACATATATAAATATACAATATAAAATATAATACACACTAACATATGTTACATATATATCGCAAATATACAATAAATAAATAAATACTATATTCAACCAATTCACAAGTCATTGGAAAGCCACAACTTCTTCAAATTCATCTTAACATATCTACATCACCTAGAGCGGTATGAGTAATAGGTAGCTACTATGTGAAAAGTCTTTCTTTGAATTCATCATCATCATCACCCGAAAAAGTCCACCGCTGGACATAGGCCTCCCCCAACGAGTGCCACAATGACCGGGCCTGCGCCAGCCGCATCCAGCGGACTCCCGAGACCTTTACCAGATCATCAGTCCACCTTGTGGGGGGCCTACCCACGCTCCGCCTTCCGGTACGTGGTCGCCTCTCGAGAACCTTTCCGCCCTAACGGTCATCGGTTCTACGTGCAATTCTTTGATTTCAGCCGAGGTAAAATATTAGTCCGCTGTATGACATGGGTTTTTACATTTGAGCAACGACAATTTCCAACAACATTATACGTAGTGACTACGGTAAAATTATTGAATAAAAGGTGATTTTCAAGTAAAAGGTAGCCTATGCCACTAGGAGCATAATTGGGAATCCATTGACACCTCAATCATCAAAATCCGTTCAGTATCTTAAACGCTACGGTGGACGCGTTGCATCTAATGGAATTCAAACTTTAGTGAGATGTTCAAATAATACTAATAATTAGACGGTTTAACTCACCGTATCAATACCTACCTACCTACCTATTTATTTATATACTACCTACAATATTGAGTCTGTTTTATTTCGTTCCATTTTGGAACAGATGAAATTAACAAGCATAAAAATTCAAAAACTGCTAATTACGTAAAATCACTTTAAAAAAAACATACACTCGGTAGCTTATACAACCGATTGATACTTCGTTCATCAAAATCGGTTCTGTATCTTCAGCGCTGCGTTAGAATACACGCAAATACAAACAGGCTAAATTATATTTCATTTCGGCTCTGCCAAAAAGAAGACGGCGTAAACAATTGAGAGTTTGGTTGCAGAGAAAGTGAATCGAATTTATCCGAACCGATCCATCAATGACGTAAGTGAAATTATCGAAATGACATTCGGCGAAAATCCGCTTTCTTACGCAACCAGAAGGCGTAGCACGGTTGCTATTTTATCACTTATCGTTGTGGATAAGGCATCCGTCACTTTCGCACTCGCATACATGTCAGCACGTGACGGATGTCTTATCCACAGCGATAAGTGATAAAATGGCTACAGAATGTTTTAAACTCTTACAAATTGGCCACCGCTTATGTCACATTAAAGTAACTTTTACTTAAAGTGGCCGTCAATAGAATTTGCTAACTATGTAAAAAAACCTCCATACTGAAAAACAATTTCAATATGGCGGTTTGTTTACATAGTTAGCAAATTCTATTGACGGCCACTTTACTTAGTGGTAGCCGGTGGTGGATGCGGATGGCGCACCGGTCATTGTGGCACTCTTTGGGGGAGCCCTATGTCCAGAAGTGGACGTCTTCCTGCTGATACGATGATAGGCGCGCTATCATATTCCCTCTTATATTATGATGATGATGATGATTATGACTAACTGCCTGGTTTGCCCAACTTTATTTAGCATTTCTTTTACGTCAATCCCTAAGGGGGTGAAATCGGGGGCAAAGTTTGTATACAGTCACGAGATCCACGTAGATGAAGTTCCGTAAATTCCTCTATGCTTCGTTAGGCAACTTTTACTCACAATTGTAATCATAACCTTATCTTATTTACTTAATTATTGAAGTACTCGAGCACACAGAATTTCTCTCTCCGTACAACTTTCCTTTTCAGAGCAGCTCTGTTACACACGAAATCATGTCAATGTCATGTAATTTGACGGGTTGTTGAACATGAGTTACATACTCCAGTCCAGGCAAAATACGGTTTTGAAAAACATTAATTTATAATAGCGTTTTTTTTGTTGATTTCATTTCAAAATGTTATTCTAAGATGCTTTATTCAAGAATCCGACAAACTTTCCACCCGGAAGTAATTAAGTAGATTTAAATAAATCATGCGTTGTCTTTTTTTGTATGATTTATCTTGAATATTATAGAGCAAATGTTAATGAACCAAAATAAACACAAAAATATTTATTAATATTTTTTCTGACTTTTCAGGGGCTAGTTAAATTATCATTTTTTTGATGTCTGAAATTTTGTCGGATTCTGTCGCTGGGTGACTATTTAATTGATAATAAATCCGTTACACAGAAAAAATAAATTATTTCCAAAATTGTCATTTTTTCCATACAAGTTGTCAGTTCATTGCCTGGACTAACACGAGACGAGCCTAATAATGTACACAGTAGAAATATCGCAGATAGACGATTCAATAGATAGATAGCGTCCTAGCGTATGCCCAGACCCCGTATCAAGGTCGGCCTTATCATGCGATTAATAGTAACAAAAAGGAGCGTCGTCTCGTTCTATCGAACGGTGTCAGCCAGTGACGGACGCTTATCCTGTCACTTATCGTGTGATAAGGCCGATCACGATACGGGGCCAGAAGGGACGGTGGTAATAGTACATTGTGATACAAGTGAGGTAGGTTGATAATTACATCAGAGGCGAAATTGTTCACGCGAACCGCAGGTGAGCGTGATAAGGAAGCCGAGGATGTAATTATCAAAGCTCACGCGTATCATACGACGTTTTTCAACACATTTTGCGAGGAAAAAATCATTTTCATAAGATGAAAATGTTATAGGCCTGCCAAATTATTTACTTTACATTAAGCAAATCATTAAGATGACAACAGGTTTTTACTCACAATTGCACATCGCCAAGAATTTCCAGTGGTGTCCATTCTATTTATCACTTTTCTAGTCACCACGAGTCAACATTTTTGATAATAACCAAACACGCATAAACAAATTTTACAAATATTTGTGAAATAAATAACCTATAAGGGCGCCCAAAAGTTTTTTTTTCGTGAAGTTTGCGCAGTGTGGGCACAGAAATCTCTAAACAGCCAATACAAAATAAAATTATATTTTCGTTTTAAATTGTTATCTGTATTTAATTCATGTAAAATGTTATGAAAAGTGAATAGTTTTACTAAATTAAACGTTTCCATATCATATACAAAAAGAAATAGTCAATTAATTAACAAAAAGGATTTAATTTGTTTAGTCGAGTAAGAATCCATTTGCCGAAAATTAAAAAAATAGCTGTACATTCTGTACAACCCAGTTAATTTAAGAATGCACCGTGTTCATGCATATAACTTGCTGCAAGGTGCCAACGTGACTTAATCGGGATATAACCATAACACACAAGTGTTGTAATGTTATGAAACACGCGTTTTTAATATCCAGGATTATGAGCCTAAAAGCGACACAATAAGAGGTACGTTACGAGCAATTGTGTTGAAAATTAAATTTACGTCACACCTGGCCATAATGCGAGTTTTACTGCACGATGCGCGTACGGGAAAACTCGCATTGTGGCCAGGTGAAGACGTAAAATTTTGTACTCAACACGGGCGGTAATTCGTAAAGCCCCACCTTCGGTTCGGGCCACAAATATCTGCGATCTGGGGCATTCACGAATTCACCGCTATGAATACAAAAGTTAGTTATTTTCATTCCATTATTTTATAAAGCAACTCACACATAGAGTTTCACCCCGCAGTTCATCGAGCTGGTCCGTGTGTGTTATTGAAGTGCATAAGAAAAAAAAAGTTTGGGTTTAAGGACCATAAGCTAAACTTTTTTCCAGGTCATAATTGTTAAAAAAAAAAGAAAATCTCTTACGGCACCGACGTTCTACTTTGAGAGTGAGTGTATTGGAGCGTTAAAACTTAATATTTTTAACATAAATACTTTTATTTCAAAAAGTTATTAATGCAATTTACTCATTGGGTAACGCACTTTCGATATCAGTTTGAAAATTTCTAATATCTCTGATATTTACGGAATAATCGCCTGCCCAACTAACATTTAGGAGTCAGCTAAGGGTTTTATTATAACCTTAACCTTAATAAGTGACTTATTTAATGTACTAATACTAAACCTTGAGAAGCATCGGAAGACTAGACTAATACAATCGTGACGTCTAATATCATTTATATTTTAGACGTGATCGTTGACGTCATGTTCAATATTTTGACAGGTGGTGTGATAAACAAGCTGGTGGGTCAGATCCTTACAAACGTCCGATTTGACGCACCCACACAGACGCGACGCTAATCACATTTCGTTCGTTACTGCAATACACTGGTGCGGCCTGCGGTGGCGGTCTATAGTAAGACAACTAATGACAAGTTTACTATTGACCGCTACCGCAGGCCGCGCCTGTGTCAGGCTTCAGTGTGACTGGACGTGTGATACTAAATTTGCCAATAACTGTGAAACAAACTTGATTTCTACGAACGAGTAGGTATGTCACCGTTTACCGGCCGGCATTCGGGCCAGACTCGGCACGTTCAACTGTGAGTTATCTTGAATGAGTCTTTTAATTGAAATAGAATTGATGGCCCCAGTGATTGGACAATTGGACTTGCACTAGAAAAAAAATCGTGAATATGTTCAGTGAGGAACGTTGACTGGCGATGTTTGAACTGTACCTATGACTGTGTTGTACATACATACATTCACACCTTTATTCCCATAAGGGGTAGGCAGAACACATGAAACGTATGTTCCAGCGCCACTTTTAGCATAAATGTAGGTATAAAATATCGACAAAATGTGATATTGCAGTGGTAGGTTGCTAGCCCATCGCCCACAACACACTTCAACCCTGGTCCCTTAGTCGACTTTTACGACACCGTGGTGAAATTCTAACCCGACACCACACGGGTCCAAGACTGTGTTGTGTGTGTAATAATAAGCAAAAAAAATAAAATGTTATCTGTTTATTTTAGGTAGAATTCCAGTGACATTGTGGGTTAAGAAAACAGGTTTGCACATAGCACATACTCGTAGCTTAATACATAATTGAACTGTTCTCATTGCTATTTAATGTAGATAAACATACAATTGCACACACATGCTAAAAGTGGCGCTAGAACGTACGTTTTATGTGCTCTGCCTACCCCTTTTGGGAATAAAGGCGTGAATGTATGTATGTATGTATGTATGTGTAAACATACAATTATCACTCTTAACCTCAAATTCATGTCAAATTTGCCTTTGTAAATACCTAATAATTTACTTTAATAACCAACATACAATCAACATATTCCAACTATTTGAATCAATTAGATAACTAAAACTAGAACAAGTTCTACATTCAGAGTAATTAATGTAAAAAAATAGATACAAATCCATAAAACCATCATCGTTTCATTAAAACCACAGATAATTTACACTAACGGACGATACACAAATTAAAAAAAATGCGGTCAACTGCCAAAGACAAACTTCACCACTACATACTACTAATACATCCTATAATGACATACAATATCAAGTCAGCGTACATTGCGTGTCCAGAACGAACAATACGTATAATTTGTGAACAGAATGTTCAGTGTTATGCGCGCAATGCGCTATGGTCGTTTCTGGGTACGATAAGACATAACTCGGTAGAAAGTAAAGGCAGGTCACAGAGAGTGAAAATTGTGTTGAATTAGAAAAGGCCGCAGGTGTAATTTGTAGAACAATGGAGGTTGAATGAATCGGCGGTTATTAAAATGTCGCGTTGTCGCTGTTTGAGTAAGGCCTGAATAAGACCTCTCAGAGAATGGAGCGGCCTGCGGTGGCGGTCAATAGCCTAATATAATAATTTGACAGCCAATGACAAGTTTACTGTTGACCGCCGCGGTCAGGCCGCGCCAGTCTGTGAGAGGCTTTAGGCCTGAATCACACTGGCGCGGCCTGCGGTAGCGGTCAATAGTAGTTATTTACTATGGACCGCCACCGCCTGCCGCGCCAGATAGGCTTAAGGCGCCGTAGGTTCATGGTCTTCTCTCCCTCTCACTGAGCATAAGCGTGAGTGAGATGGAAGTGCGTGCTCGGAAGCGCGAAAATCATGTTTTTTAATTTTAAGTATTTGGTCGCAATAAATAAAAAAGTAAACACTGATTTCCCTCAAACATGATGATATTGCCGATTTTTAGAAGCCATTTTAATATTTTTAGCTTTTGTTCGTAATTTGTAACAAATATTTTAAGTGTATTTTAGACCCTTTTAGACCTATGTTCGTGATTTTATTCTATAGAGCGAAAAATGCTTAATGATGTTTCTAAACACTGATTTCCCTGCAGAAAAGCCTCAAGATTACTATTCGTATTTTTTTTAAACCATATTATTATAAACAGACGCATTACATTGTTTCAAAAACACTGTTCGCTTAACTTCGCTGAACCTACGGCGCCTTAAGCGAAAATTAGTTTGTATTGTATCAAAAAAAAAGCTTTTATTTAACTTGCCTTGCTAGTCCAATTGACCAACTAGTTCTAGGCCAATTTTTACTTTTGTAAGTCGGATGACAATGCATGTTATCCCTTTTCTTGGCAAATAACAAAAAAGATGTGAGTTCGAGCCTCATTTGCGCCTTGTAGAGCAAAAAAAATAGTCTGTTACAAAAATACAAAAAGAACACCAAAAATTGTGTATCTTATAAGATACAATGTCAAGAAAAGGGTTTATAGTACCATAAATCTGGTCTGATGATGAAGACGGAAGGTGGCCATAAGGTTTCCTGAATAACCCAATAAATCGGCCGTATTTAGGCTTATTGCAACCCATCAAACGTGTCTATCACGTCACGCACGCATAAATGAGTGGGTACTTATATTTTACTATAGTTGCATGACCACCAAACGAGTAGGTAGTTGATGAATGATGACTGTTCCAAACTAATACAGGCGGCAATTAAAGCCTGACACACACTGGCGCGGCCTGTAGTTGCAGCCAATAGCGAATTAGTAAAAAAAAAAAAATTAGCGGACAATCTTACACAAATCGCCCTAGTCCCAAACTAAGCAAAGCTTATACTATGGGTACTAGACGACGATAAACATACTTATATAGATAAATAAATACTTAAATACATAGAAAACATCCATGACTCAGGAATTCTCTTTCTCTTGCTTCGTAGGCAGGGTCACTACCAACTAGGCTAAAGCGGTCGGTCGGTCAAATTTGACAATAAATGTCAAGTTTAGTAATGACCGCCACCGCAGGCCGCTTGCCCAGACTGGCACGGCCTGCGGCTCTCTCCTTATTGATTAAAGCGTGTTGAAAACTAGAGACAAATGCAGACCCTCACTTCGACAAAGCGCTTCCTTGGAGCTCAGGCGACTTGACCACGCCAACATACCCACAGAGCAAGTAGTGGCTATTATAAATGAAATAAATGAATTTTAATCTGCAAGTAGGCCGTAATGGCACTTCTACAAGCAAAATTCTACCAGCGTTTCTGAAAAAGAAGACCACTGTTAAGAAGAAACGCCGAAACAAACTCAACAGTCAGTCATATTTTGCCAAAAAAAAATTATGACAACGACAGTTCTTAACAGAGATGGGCAAAATGCAATCGACTAACGATTAACAACTAAGATTAACAGAATTAGTTGCGACTGACGATTGATCAATCTTAGTTAGAGTATAGAGTGCAACTAAATTAGTTGCCGATTGATTTCGGACAACTAAATTTTGTAATCGACTAATTAGTTAGACTACTTTTCCACGACTAATGTTAGAAGCAAATTGAACAAAATGGCTATGTTAACAGACTGAATAAAACATCTTAACGGACGTATTAAAATAAAATAGTCATATATTCTGTCGATATTCGATGTTTTGACCATTTCTATGGAGTGAGATCTCTGCTACCAACTAAACTAGTTGCACTCTATACAACTAAGATTGATCAATCGTCGTTTTCAATCGTCAGTCGCAACTAATTCTGTTAAACTTAGTTGTTAATCGTTAGTCGATTGCATTTTTCCCATCTCTGATTCCACCTAAACCAACATAGTTACAACACAACATATTTACGAGTACCTACAACTACAATGTACATACCTACTCGTAGTTACATATTGCAAGTTATGTATATTGTAAGTTAAATAAAAAATGCAAAAACGAGCGACTACCGAATTTTAATATAGATTTAATCGTGAAATTTAGTCGATTGAAATTGCAACTAATTTAGTTGTTAGTCGAACATTCTCACAACTAATTTAATCGCAACTAAATTAGTCGCGATTAAAAAATGACGATTGATATTTTTAATCGATTGATTAGTTAACTAAAACATTAGTCGAGTAATGCCCATCTCTGATTTTTAAGTCTTAACCTACTGAAAATAAGTCAAACTGAATATGAATACAAAGAAAAAAAAACATCATAATGTATTGTTCTACAAGACCACATGTCCGAATAAGCTATGTGAATGATTAAGCTATTTTATGCTCTGGTTTGGGCCGTGCATTTCGGTCAGTGATATAGTCCTTAATCCTGTAGTAAGCCTTTGACATTGTTTACCGATCACTGCACTAACGAAACACTTTGAATCGATGTTTTTTTTTTCTTTTTTTTTTAATGATTTCTGCGAGCCGGGCCTCGCAGGACTTTGTTTCGATGAGATTTCGATGGGAGCTTTATACAATCCACGGGAAAGCAACGATAGCGTGTTTCACGAGTGTAACACCGCCATCTATTATGAAATTGGTGCACTATAAAATGTAACTAACTGAAACGTTGTAGGTACTTTAAACAGACATCAATGTTTTTTTCAGGTAATTTTTAAGAGCTGGAAAGGGCAGAGGCAGCGGCCTGTAACGTTGCTAACAGCGAAAGAAAAAAAACACAGAATGCGAGCTCTTTACAAATGTCCACCTGAACACGTACCTAAAACCCGCTATGAGCATGTTCAAGAAACGGCTGCCTGGCATCGTTTTGCCACCCCGCCCCCAACCCGCATAATGACAATGGCACCCATTCTGAGGGGCCATTTTGCGGTGCTCTTAGACTTCTATGTTTTTTTCGTTCGCTGGTTGCTACATACAACGTGTTTTTTAACCGTCTTAGAGCCGAAGCCCACTGAAAGTATCTAAAAGGTACTAAATATTCGTGAAAAAAAATTTTTTTTAGTTAAGGTTTTAGTAATAAAAGGTAATTAAGTTTGAAAAATTCTCTATGGCGCACGGAGCGAAGTTCATTCACCCGGTCAGAGTTCGTACCTATCTACATAAGATGGCAGCTAGCGGACACTGCGGTCACTCAGCTGGATGATTAAAATTAATATTAATCCAATAAAACAATATTTTATGCATTAAAAAACATCTTTAAAAAATAAAAACTTAAAATAAACCTTTTTTTAAGTTCTTTGTAATGTATACATTAACTGAGCTTCGGCTCTAAGACGGTTAAAAAAACACCGTGTATAAGCCGTCTTTGTAATACGTATGGCTAGCTTGGTTGGTTGGAAGGAATTGCGTGTTAGAGGGCTATAAGTTACGCACGCTAAGATTTGCATGTGATTTGTTACAATATATTATGCGAAGTATTTATTGCGCAATATATTGTAATGGAAGCGTTGGAGCGTGAAGAAGTGAAGAGGTTAGTTAACCGTTAATTCGTGGCAAATTATTCCTGCGTGGAATAGAATAGGATAGAAAAACTTTATTTCGCAAATAACCCATGGCTACCCTAAATGGTTTTATTGCTCAACGAAAATAATTGATAGGTGCTGAACTTATATTTTAAAAAAACTTTAAAAAAATTGTAGGTCTGCACATAACTAAAAATACCTAGTACTTTCATAGAAAAGGTCTTTTTGTTTAGGAGAGGCTGGCTTTCAGCGATAACTGGATGACCTCTGAATTTACTGACGATTTTCGTTGAAGTCGAAAGTATAATAAATAAATGAGGAATGTTTTTATATTTTTTAGTTACAAGGTTTCAAAGTTAGATAACTATTGTGTACTTTCGAAGCGATTATCTCCGAAAATAGTCACTTAAAATGGACACGATTGATTGTACCACTAGTCGACGTTCTATTTTGGCTTTCAGCTACTATTTCTTTGAGTTAATATTGAAGGTGTCAAATATTGGGGCATTTACGCGGTCAAAAGTTTGCATGAAAATGCATACACTACTATAGCACTATTTTACAGCCAGTATTCCGGAACTAATACACGAGCTTGTAAAATGAACAAATGGTTGAAATTATTCAACGTGACCACTTTTTTTATAAAACTGTCATTTGGAATTGGAACCGTCTACCATGGAGAGTAAAGTTGCAATGCAATTCGGTCAACGCAAATATATACACGGTGTTCCCGGGAATTTCCGTTAACCTCGGCATATTGCAGAATACATTCACAGAAACCAATTAGCATAATAAATATAATAATTTCGTATTTTTTTTTTTTTGTAAAAAAAAATTCAATGTAGCATTAACAGTTATTGTCTTATCGTGCAAGGGTTCAAGACCAGAAGGTCCAAGAAGGCAAATTAAGTAAAAAAAATGTACCTCCGACGCAGTTTTTGCCTAATATCGAATGAACTCACTTGGTAAACCTTCTTGTAGTGTATAGGAACCTTACAACATTTAAAAAACTGTGATGACACCACAGAGAGCCTTTACACTGGTTAAATCTCCAAATCTGAATAAATTAAAATATGCAATATCTTGATAACAGTAAGAGTTAAGATACTACTGTCTTGGAGTTAACGGAATTAACGGAATTTTGGCAATTAACGGAAATTGCCAAAAACACCTTGTATATAGGGCTGTTATTCACTACGCGCTAATGCGGCTTACCCTACCTACGTTACTACGCATTGCGGTGTGAAGATATAGTTGTGGGTGAGCTTTGAGGTGAGCGTAATACGAGTTACAGAATAGGGGGCAGCAGGTATCACGAATTCGAGCACCGAGCGAAGAGGTCGCGTTGACACTTTCCCGGTATCGAGGTCACCGGTCCTTGCGGAACAGGTATTGGCTCGAGGCCCGGAACAGGTATTTACGCGATACCACATGGCAGAGTTGCGATGCGTATGTCGAGCTGCACGGCTAAGACTCGACGGCGCGCGAGCTCTCTCGATTTTTCTAGCAGTATCCGTCTCCCTCTCATTAGAAAAATTACAACGAGAGGTATACACGTTGATTTTTAATCGGTGAACAGGAGTGCCATGGGGTGATGGGGAGGGACAAACTGAGCAACTTTCGGTATGAAGCTAACCACGAAATCGTAAAAAAAACTCCTAATTAAGAGTTAATTGATAGCTAATTGATCGCTAACTATCCTAAATGTATGAAACAACTGTTTTTTTTTCATGCTTTCCTAGTTGGCCCCATACCGAAAGTTGCTCAGTTTGACCCTCCCCATCACCCCATGGCACTCCTGTTCACCGATTAAAAATCATCGTGTATAGTGCGAGAAAAATCGAGAGTATGTCGCGGCCGTCCCATGATAGACGTGTCGATGACATTACAAAGCTTTATTGGCTCAATAATATTGATGATCCTTTTGAAGCAAATAAGTGATTATGATTATAATACTTATAAAACTTGTCATTTTCATTCATTCTCCTAGCGTTATTCCCGGTTGTGCCCCTAAAGGAGCCCGGGGTCCGCTTCGACACCTAATCCCAAGATTTGGCATAGGCACTAGTTTTACGAAAGCGACTGCCATCTGACCTTCCAACCCAGAGGGAAAACTAGACCTTATTGGGATTAGACCGGTTTCCTCACGATGTTTTCCTCCACCGAAAAGCTAACGGTAAATATTCCGTACATAAGTTCCGAAAAACTCATTGGTACGAGCCGGGATTCGAACTCACGACCGCCGCTTGACAGCCGCATGCCTGAACCACTAGGCTACCGTAGCTCTAAAACTTGCTTGCTCTAAACTTAACTTATAAAACTTGTATAAATACAAAATAAACTGAATATATTTCTGTTTATTTATTCTAAGATAGATGTATAGCAGGTGGCGATTTTTTCGGGTGCGTGCGACTTTGCTCATGTGTTCCTTCTCAGCTAATTAGTTGCTACGTAGTTTTATGTTTTATGTATTTTTGTTTTCTCTGTTTTCTGGTGCACTAGTCTGTATTAGCAGTGTACATTTAACTAGTGCGATATTGTGTGCTAAGTGTGTCAAACATTTTTATATTTCTATACCAATTCTATCTGTGAGTTCCTTTAATTGGCTTTGTATTACTATATAAGACTTATATCATGTTTTTGTAGCTGTTGGTACTCCTTAAGTATAAATAAATAAATAAATAAATAAATATTTTTTCATTCGCTAGTTGCTATATGGTCTACTTTAGGTAACTTTTTAGGGTTCCGTAGTCAACAAGGAACCATCATAGTTTCGCCATGTCCGTCTGTCCGTCTGCGGCTTAGCTCAGTAACCTATACTACTAGAAAGCTGTAATTTGGCTTCGGTATATAAATCAATCACGCCGACATGACAGTAGTTCTAAAATATTATGGGTTTCTTAAACTCAGTGATTCGGTTGCGGGATATTGGGCTTCAAAAGGCCAAATTGTCTCCCCCCCCTCATTTTCAACCTTTTGTCTCTGCTTATTAACTCTGTCATATCGTCTCCAAAGAAGTATAGCCCCTTTATTTAGGGTTCCGGGCACAAAGGGTAAAAACGGGACCCGGTTACTAACGTTCCGCTTTCCGTCCGTCCGTCTGTCACCGGGCTGTATCTGAGGAACCGTGATAGTTAGACAGCTGAAATTTTCACAGATGATGTATTTCTGTTGCCGCTATAACAACAAATACTAAAAATCAGAATACAATAAATATTTAAGGGGGCGCCTATACAACAAACGGGTTTTCCGATTTTATAGATAATAATACGGAAGCCTTCGTGCGGGAGTCCGACTCGCACTTGACCGGTTTTTTTATCTTCGTATCTTTCCCAAAAAAGTAACCCTCAAAGGGATGAAATTGGGAATGGTAGTTAGGTTCCGTTTAGATGGACGAATGGATATACTCTATATCGCTAGTATTTCCCTGAGACTTTATAGAGGCAATATTACGTTCGACGCGGTACAGACAGCTGATGAAACACTTACGATCAGTCCCGTGTGCTTGTTTGCCTCACAAGGTCACCGAACCCACCCCGAGCGAAGGACAGTCCATATTGTCCCGGGTCGATGACCTAAGATGCAGTTATGTTGTGGTACTTATAAATATTCATGTTGACCACATTATATGTGCGGGCTTGTGGCATAAACATATAAGAAAATCATGAAAAATCTCGTTTTTTTACTCCCGAAATGTATAGTCAAGGGAGTGCGCTCCAGCATAGAGGCTTGTAAAAGATAGTTTACATTAAGGTGGTTCGATCACATTATAAAACGTCTTTAGACATTCGCAGGCTAACGGCGTGATATTTTAAGAAACTTATGTAACAATCTTTCATAAATTGGCTTCCCATTTGTGTGAAATTCCCCATTTCTTAGTATAAACTTGTATAAACCAGAATAATTTGCGAAGAACTATAAAAGTTCATATAAAATTGCAACTGCGATTATTGGAGTTCCGAAAATTTCTCTCATACAATTTTATCTCATAATGATCGCTATTCACAATTATTTGTGCTAATAACTATCGTAACTCCGAATTGTCTATATTCATAATGTTATTCAACATAAGTATCTCTGTTACTACTATGTTTATATACTATTATATCATAACGATTTTTAGCAATATAGTTTAATATCATATTTATTTCTGTACATACTAGTAGTTATTGCTAAATGTTGTATTAATAAAGACTAACTCGGAGATCATCTAGAGTGCCAAGATAGTGGTGTATAAGTTCAAGTAGGCAGTAGGGAACAGGGACTTAGTGGCAAAACCGACTCGGATCGCGGATAGGTTAGAAGACGGAAGCGGGGGCAAAGCTCCCGCTTACGTCTTCGAGGTTCTTTTTTTAATAAAAGAGCGGAAAACAAAATAACAAAACAAACACAATAATAACAAATAGGACTAACAAAATTGTGATATATGTCCATTATGAAAGAAACTGTTATGAACAACCAAATTATGATTTCAAGTCTGTCCGTAGTAATGACATTAGGAAAAAACATTTTATGAAAACTGTTCGTTATGAGTTCCGATGATAGTTACAGAAATTTAGGAACATCAAAGGTACCTAGGAAGAAAAAAATTATGAAGAGTGATGATTATGATTACAAAGCGGTATTACTAGAAAAAATCGACACATCATGTTTATATGAGCCAATATGGACCCTCCGTTAACAACACTACGCTGCACCAAGGAAAACCGGACCTTGAAAAACCGGCTGAACCGATTTTGTTGAATCGTACACATTTCACCCCCTTAGGGAATGATTTCCGGGATAAAAACTATCCTACCTATGTTCTTCCCGGGACTCAAAATATCTCCTCACCAAAATTCATTTAACTGGGTTCAGCGGTTTAAGCGTGATTAGGTAACTGACAGACAGACACTTTCGCATTTATCATATTAAATATATAAGTATGGAAAAGTATGTATATGGATTTTAGTTAAGTACGTACGACCAGTAAAAGTTTACTAATAACTACATCTTAGAAAAGTTGAGAAACCGCCCCGACATTTTCATTTCAAAGTCTAATATCTCAAAAACGGCTAAACAGATTTTCGTGAAACATGGCTAAGAACACTCAGAATAAAATTAACTATCTCATCATTCTCCTAGCGTTATTCCCGGTTATGCCCCTAAAGGAGCCCAGGGTCCGCTTTGACACCTTATCCTAAGATTTGGCATAGGCACTAGTTTTACGAAAGCGACTGCCATCTGACCTTCCAACCCAGAGGGAAAACTAGACCTTATATTGGGATTAGCCCGGTTTCCTCACGATGTTTGACGATGATGAAAAGATAACGGTAAATATTCCGTACATAAGTTTCGAAAAACTCATTGGTACGAGCCGGGATTCGAACCCACGACCGCCGCTTGACAAAAAAATAAATAATAAAATTAACTATCTATGACACAAAAAAAAATTAAAATGGGTTCATCCGTTTGGGAGCTACGATACCGCAGACTGATACACAGATACACAGACAGACGTCACGTTAAATTTATAACACCCCTCTCTTTGCGTCGGGGGTAAAAAACTTGTAAAGATTTTTTTTAAAATGCGTCTATTCTAATCTAAACTCCTTGTACCTACACCAATTAAGTATTGACGTCACCAAACATTCTGCAGAATCTTATCTTGCAACCCGCTGACGCTGACGGTACTGACTCAGTGATAAGATGTCTCCTTAAAGCCTCTCACAGACTTTTCGAGTGTCAATAGTAAACTTGTCATTACATGTCAAATTTATTGTGGACCGCCACCGCAGGCCGCGCCAGTGTGATGCAGGCCTAAGGCCTCTCACAGACTGGGGCAGCCTGCGATAGCGGTAAATAGTGAACTTGTCATTAGCGTCAAATGTACTAGACTGCCAGCGCAGGCTTTGGTAGTGTGATGCAGGCTTTACAGCATTATTCGTAAATATTCAAGTCCAAGTTTGATTTAGAAAAAAATACCTACCGTCAAACAATATAATATTGATAAATCAAATAATGTAATTAATTATTGGTTCTATGTCCGGTGGGTCTTGTCGTGATAAGAAAAAAGCCCAAAAGTTGCTTACTGTGAGAGTTTTTGATATTTTCGCCATTAGTAAAAAAAACTAATTGTCGTTTCTGTGCCCAAGAGCCGTTTTGGTTTGTTAGCAACGATTGTAATTTAGTATCAATGTGTTTGATAATTGCGTGGTATCATTAAATGGACGTTGTTTATTTACGTTTTTGAGTGTTTGACTACAAAATCTGCATCAGCGGGTGTATGCCCTCAAATATCCACATCCACCTCCGCATTCACGGAATCCCTGGTTTAAAGGCTCGGTCAAACACAGGGCGCGACGCAGCGCTGCGGTCGCGCGGCGCGACCGCGGCGGCATTAAATACATGCTAACAGGTTAGCGACGACAAACAGACTGCGTCCCGCCGGCATCGCGCCCCGCTTCTGTCGCGCCCCGCCCCGCTCTGCCCCTTGCGTCCACTCGGCGCGAGCGCAGCGCAGCGCGGCGTGGACGCGCGGGCACGCTGCGCCGCGCTGGGTCACATCAAGGAATGAGCGACCCTCCGCACGCGCATGCTATATCCGGGCGCGAGTCACGCCCGCATCGCGCCGCGATCGCGCGCGCGATGAGGGCGTGTTGAGAGCGCGAGGCCGGCGCGATCCACGCGCGCCCTGTTTGACCAGTCATCGCGCCGGCATCACGCGGCGCGGACGTCGCGCTGCGTCGCGCCCTGTGTTTGACCGAGCCTTAAAGTAGTCAATAAGGAGGCTTCGAGACGGGTTACAATATTCCGGAACTGTGCGGTCGGCAACTATACGCGTCTTGTTCATGGAAGTAACATTTCCGGAAAAGTATCCCGTCTAGAGCCCGATTATACTTGTGGGTGTGAAACCAAAAAGAACACTAGGAGGAATATTAGTTGCTGTGATAGCTCAGCTGTAAGATTTGCATAACAATGCCTTTCTCAAACATTTAACACTGTTTGTTTTTCCACAAACACGGAAAAAATTTAACGTGAAATTAATGTAAACTGCCAAATCGGTTAGAAAGTAACCATAACACTATAACCACATGGCAAACATTTTACTTTTAACTTGTATGTAACCGCGTTATGTTTGCGCACTTTCTCGATCGTTTTTAGTCTAAACAACATAATTATACAACTGATACTTTCCAGTGACAGTTTCACTTCCTTGTTTACTTTATAAATGTCGGTTAGTTTTATATTTGACATTTACAAGACACATCACATACTGAGGCTGCCCCAAAATTGGCGGGCTGAATCTGTACAGAGGACACTGCACGAGCGACATCGGCAGGACTGCCAAGCAAGTTTACAGAAAATCTAGTATAGAGTGACCTTGATTGGTAACCTATCACAAGTTCGAAATATGTTTGACCAACGATTCATTTGGCAAATTTTTATTTGGCCGAATGGTATTTTTTTCAGGAACCATTGTCAATTACTACTGATTTAGTGTAAATGATAAATAGTGTTAACGCTTTTATGGGCGTATTAAAAAGTTTAAAATGAGCGCATTAGCTCACTAAACTGGTTGTGTAGGTATTATGTTTTTGCTGTCTAGGACCCAAATGTACACTAGATAAGTATGTAACTCTTGTACTTCTTGTTATTAATAAAGACATTTTAAAAATAAACAAACAACAAACCATTGACAATTCCAAGCTTTCGAAAATAGTAACGCATAGAACCCATTAGTTTAGGTTAGGTTTGTTTTATAAGTTCCGGATGGGATGTATAAAAGCTGATTTATAATTATTTATTACTGTTAGACCACCAGTTGTCTACCACTGTTTATATTTAATTTAAGTGTTGTTTGTATTGTATAATTCAATTCAAAAATTAATTTTGTACCTAGATGTAAAGACACTTAAATAAATATTTTACATGTATAAAAATCTTAAAGCAGTGGTGGGAGATCCTAATATTTGGATGCTACTATAAAATAGACTTTTTGTAACATATTCATCAAATAATTCCAATATTCTATTTTATTGGTTCTTCTAGAAATAATAAATAGCAACATTTTTATAATCGACTTCGAACGATCCGATTCAAAGTTACGTGAGACATGTTCAAAAAAAAAACTCACTTAGGTATTGAATAGTGACGTTTAATACTTGCGTATAACCATCGTATAACCGTGGAATGATTACTATGTATTATTTTAAACACTTCTATAGGTAGTTGAATCCTTCCAATTTTAAAACGAACATCCTAAACATGTGCTCCAAATAGCCCTTCGCATCAGATGGTGTTAGGATAATAACACATCATTATAGTTTTTTCTTTTTTTATAGATAGGAATGGAGGCCAAGGCTATCGGGATGTAGGTGCATTCCTAAACGTCAACTCATATTTATAGATTTAGATGTTTTGATGGGGATCAAACTTGAAGGAACCTTAAGATATCGTCATGTGTGTTTTGAGATTTTACAGAATTTAAGACGTGCTTAATGGGGTATACAGATTACGTGATTCTGCCCGAATTTGTCAGTACAACATGTCGAAGTCATAATTGGGTGTAGCGTACAGATGTAACAATCCGACCACATGTGCATGCAATTTCTCAGTACATAACTCGTTTGACAGGTGGATCAGCGGCGCAACATGCCTCCAGACGATAGCAATTGACATGTATATACCCAATAAGAGCGATAACTATGAGGGCCGAATCTTCATAAAAACTTAAAGTAATATCACAGCCCCAAAACTGTCAAAAAAAAAAAAAATTGCGCCCCTTCACTAAATACGCTCTAGATTTCAGTAGAAGTAGTTTAGCTCTAGTTTTCGTATTTACGTTTTGGCATGTGTTAGTAGAAATAATCATAATAACGCTCTATACTTAATGGACCATTCACTATAGGAAGTGAATTGCCTTCTACGGTAGAGTAACTTACCGATTGCCCTTACAAGGAAAAAGTCATAATTACATACAAAACTCCGTATTTTACTGCCTTTATTACTGAAACTGCCTGCGCAGCGGGGTGGCTACTCACATATCTAAACCCACTTCACAATTCCCTATAAGTTGATCCCGATATTGCTAACCACAGTGTGTATTTAGAGGTCAGCTTATGCCGGCCCACCTGGGAATTGTCGCTAAAAGCGTTAATAACATTATTTCGGATCGATTCCCGTCGAGATATAGGCTGTTAATGTTTTTATGTCTTCGCTACTGAAGGTCCAATTTTATTTCGATAAATTACTTATCTTTTTCCGCTCATTTGCCGTCCTACGTACACTACTATTTAAAATTGGGATTTTATGGGTTTATTTAACGTGTTAACCCCTTCTTCTAAAGGGTATCTTGTAAGCATGTAAGAAGCCCACGTCGTAACATTTTTTCTAAAAAACCTCCGTCACGTTATGCGAAATTTAATTAGCTCAAATAATTTTATGTCAAACACATGATTGATTACGAGCATTAGGTTTTTTTATGAACATTCGCCAGAGGGGTGACCAGTGACCACGTAACGTTTTGAACGCGCGTTAGGACAAATTTAAATGTCACTTTTCCATAAAAAAGTGACATTTACTATCTGTTTGATGCGCGTACAATGATTTATTTCAATTGTTTATCATTGAACAAAACAAAATGTAATATCTAGTATCACCAAACACCTATTTATAAAAATGAAATTCTAAGAGAAAACTGTTATCTAAACTATGTGACCGGGTTCATGGTTACGAAGGGCTTGGATATTTAACTAGTGATATGACTTAACTGTCTTACCTGATAGTGGAGCATAAATTAAACGACAGTTAGGCGGTTATTAACAGAGCCTTAATTTTAATCGTTATGGTTACGCTATACTTCATCATCAGCCTATATACGTCCCACTGCTGGGCACAGGCTTCCTCTCATGTATGAGAGGGAACGGGCAGTAGTCCCCACGCTGGCCCAGTGCGGATTGGGGACTTCACATACACCTTTGAATTTCTTCGCAGATGTATGCAGGTTTCCTCACGATGTTTTTCCTTCACCGAAAAGCTAACGGTAAATATGAAATCCGTACATAAGTTCCGAAAAACTCATTGGTACGAGCCGCTATACTCAAATAGTGATAAATAAATTAATATTAAAGGACAATTTTACACGAGGATTCGCAACCCACAATTCAGGTTGGAAACTAACAATCTTATTCATAAAACGTAAGAAACCTCTGTTAACTATATTAAAATAGGTTAGGCGTTATGTTTTTTTTTCAACACAAACACAGAACGCAAGCTTAGAAACATTAAAACCAGTTTTTTACAAATAATAACCTATAAGCAATTGTAAAATTGTGTAATTGCGAATGTTTAATGACATTGTCTGTAAATTGTCTTGTGTTTTGTCATGAATGAATGTATTTTTCTTTCTTTATTTCCATTTACTTAAAAAAATATAATTAATTTTGTACTCTGGAGGGATAGCCATTTAGCTATAAATAAATGTGACGCCGCATACTTTTTCTAAGACAATCAATTTTAATTTAGTCTTTATTCATATTTTTTTTCTCATAAATTATGTGAAATTAAATCGTTATTTTGGTGTACACTCTGTAAAAAGATTTAAACTGTGAACTTGTCTTCTTCTTAGTTATAAATTAGTTATTCCCTAGAGAAAAATAAAACCTCACCTCTGTCATATTCAAAGGCTCCACAGGCCAAAATGTCCAAAAACACCACTAAAACCACCAAACGTTTCACTCGAAAAACACACTCCCTAACTGTCATCGTGACTTTTGTTCCCGCGCAAAAATTAAAAACAAAACAGACTACTACACATATCGATGCCTAAGCCTAGGCATTTTTTTAATTGTTTTTTTTTAGACGAGCGCTCACAGCGACGTTTGGAAACCCACTAGCCAACTGACCAACTTAATGCAGTAAAATAAGAAACATACATATTACAGGTAAGCTATCACTGTGATAAAGTCCTATGCTTTCTTTTCATTTCAATTTGAACCTTACTTTCTTTCCATCAAAGTCGAGAACAGCTGTAGTGTCTTAGTTGGGACTCGGTCGCTGTTAGTAGCAACTTGCTAAACGAGTGAACGGTGAAATGAGAAATTGTGAGAGACGGACGTATGTCTGAGGGGGATGGGTAGACATTTCTTTTTACAATGCGGCTCTGTAGAGTTTGGAGTTGAGAAAGTTTTGTTTGAGGATATTTACTATGAAAATACTATTAGCAAACTCAAACTCAAACATTTATTCGTGACAAAAAATACATAAAAAAAACACATAATTAACAATAAAAATAATAATGCATATCCATAATAATATTATAAATGGGAAAGTGTGTGTGTGTTTGTTTGTTTGTCCGTCTTTCACGGCAAAACGGAGCGACGAATTGACGCGATTTTCTAAGTGGAGATAGTTGAAGGGATGGAGAGTGACATAGGATAGTTTTTATCCCTGAAATCAACCCCTAAGGGGGTGAAGTGGGGGAGGGTAAAAGTTTTTATGGAGCTGCGATATAAACGAGTTCCACGCGGACGGAGTCGCGGGCAGAAGCTAGTAGTTAACGTGATACGTTTCGTGGTACAGATGCCGTCAAACTTCTTGAACACTTGACCTTGCCTGCGCAAAGGCGAATTGTACCGGCGAGCTGCCCCCCCACTTCGTCCCGCATGTTCAAGAAGTTTGACGGCATGTATAATGTTGTCTTCTGTTTTGTATTTTTTTTATTTATGTACATGTATGTGTTGTTGTCATGAATAAATGTTATTCTATTCTATTCTATTCTATAAGTTAAAAAAGAAAAAACTAATTAAACTAACGTTAAAAAGTTTGCCCCATTTTTACAAAATAACACATTTGTTTTTGTCACAAAATGGACCCAGGGATTATTGTTAACGTTTCTCGTTTTTAAGTAAAAGTGCCTATTACTTAGCTTAGCGAACTTTTGCTTAAATAAAACTCCTTGACAATTTTTTTACGTTATTTCGGTATCGCTATTTCTCAATGTAACTTAAAAAAGTATAATAACTCGCGTCATTAAGAATTATTTAAGAGAGCATGGTTAATCAAGTGATGTATTTTTATGACCTTAAGTTCACAAAATAATTTAGGTATTTACGTAACTAGCTACTTTTGATATTAAACATCTGCGTAACTATATTAAATAAAAGTCTTTTTACTGATACAACTAAAACAAAACTAAATATACCAACTGTTAAAATTACGTCCTCTTGGTATGTCGCCCATCGCAGGTGAGAAAAAAAAATATTTATTTGATCTTAATTGCACAAAAGAATAACTTAATGTCAAAAAGCATTCTGTACCGACTGGTTGACTAGTTAACCTTGAGGTAAAACAAATATATGGTGGCCCTTACCTATTTATTTAGTTTTGATTTCCTACATGTTACAAACTACATTTTTTTTAACATATCGATTATACAAGTCACGTCAAGTATTATAAAAAAATATTTACATACATACATACATACATACATTCACGCCTTTATTCCCAAAAGGGGTAGGCAGAGCACATGAAACGTATGTTCCAGCGCCACTTTTAGCATAAATGTGGGTATAAAAGATTGACAAAATGTGATATTGCGGTGATAGGTTGCTAGCCCATCGCCCACAACACACTTCAACCCTGTTCCCTTACCTTAGTCGACTTTTACGACACCCACGGGAAGAAAGGGGGTGGTGATATTCTAACCCAACACCACACGGGGGGAAAAATATTTATCTTCAAATAAGCTTACCCTTAGGTCAATATTTACCCAAAGTTCTAAGTCACAGCACCCGGCTATAATATATCGAGCATAGTAACGGAAGAATCTCACTTTTTTAAACCAACTTATATGACATAATTAATCAGAACTGACCCCTTTCAAACTCATAGGTTGGACAGAGACAGCTACATTTCCCAAATTCCATCCTTCAACTGGCACAATCCTTGCAAACTTAAATCTGCGGGTGGTGAACTTTCGAACTACCGTCGCGTAGTACAAAAATGTCACCATTTAACAGACGGAGGTGACGTCAGGGACCGTAAATATAAACTTGTTATATATATATAGAGTTGCTAATTCGAGTCAATGTGATGGAAACGGTACTGTAATGACGTTCCTGCTGAATTGATTTGGAGTGGTTTTAACCGTCTTTGCAAAAGGTCCTTGACCGAGTTATCCTTTTTCATCCTAAGGAGCCAGAATTCGCGAACCTGTCCAGGACAACACTCAGTTTGCTCATCGACAATGTGTTTGCGAAATTATTTAACAAACAATATTTGTATAAATATTTGTAGGCTCTAACTATTTCGATGCAGCTAGGTCTAAATTCGGGGAACACTCGTATTGACTATTTTCATCCAAGCAGGGCCCGGTCGCCCCACGTAACGTTTAGAACGCGCGTTAGGACAGTCCAACCTTCATTTTCACATTTAAAATAGTATTTTATGCAATCGTTACATAATGTATGCTTTTTCAGTCGAGTACCACGTTAAGGCCACGACCACGAAGCTTGATGAGTGGCGTAATTAAGGTACGAGATTTAAAAAGCTAATTAAATAATTATTGTGTACACAACTTTTTCTACGAGTCAACGGAAATAGTTATTTACGATACAAGTGCCGAAAATAGGAAATTCGGAAAGAGTGGTGATAAATTAAAACACAACGGAAGGGAGTGTTGTAAATCGACACGAGTTGCGAATTACCTATTCGCACGTGTATCGTACAACGTTTTACTGTACATATGGCTCTTTAAAGTTTTGACAAATGCACAGAAAGTGCTCTTTTCCGCACTAGTGCGGGAAAGTAGCACCATATGTACTGTAATAATAATTTATTGAACAAACTTAGTAGCTATCTATATATATATCGCACTGCTGAAATGTCTTTCTGTGTATCGAGCCTCGTGATTGGTCAAAATTCATTTTAGTTCTGCGTACAATTGAATAATAATTATTTCGATTGTTCAGCATATGGCATACACTTTTGCATCAGAATAAAAGTATTCAATTGGGTTATGGTAGGGCGTGGCCGAGGATGCGTTGTGTTGAGAGCGAGGGAATTTGTTCCTTCAGCTGTCAACACGGCGAACCCTCAAACATATCAAGGGTCGGCAACGCCCATGTTACTCCTTTGGCGTTGCATGCGTCTATAGGCAGCGGTGTCCGCTTACTTCCGTACGCTGGTTTGCCACCGTTGTTGTATAAAAAATAGTTTGCGAGGTTCTAATTTAAAGATTATAGTCGACGAGTATATAAAGTGACATTTAGATCCTGACGCACACACTGCGTTACGTAATCGACCACCTGACCCCCTAGCACACTAGGATTTTGTGTCCGACGTAAAGCAATTGTCCCTCTTGCACTCGCATATTTGCCAGAATGGGACGAATGCTTTACATCCGACATAAAACTTAGTGTGCTAGGGGGTCTGGTTGTGATTAAATCTAGAGATTATTTTGTCCTGTCACAAGCCTCACCGTGTATTATGTTGGTGTACCTAATTATTCCTAGACCGTTGTAATCTACAGTAATGTGTAATTAAAGCGGTAAAGCTTCCTGTTCCCTACAATTAATTGCAGCCATGAACACTCTTCTGTTCCCGACTAGCCCGTTCAACTGGATTTATCCGCAGGGCTTCGAGCTGTGTTTACGTTCAAATACGAATCATACACAAAACAAAAACAAAATTCGTCTCTCCTGTGGTCAATAATTAAGAGCTCACGTGCATATGCGCTTACATCTGCGAAGAAATTCAAAGGTGTATGTGAAGTCCCCAATCCGCACTGGGCCAGCGTGGGGACTACTGCCCGTTCCCTCTCATACATAAGAGGAGGCCTGTGCCCAGCAGTGGGACGTATATAGGCTGATGATGTATGTGTGCATATGCGTGCTGAGCCAGTGTCCGGTTCACTGCCGCAAGACACACTGGTTTCATGTCTTATCTGTTTTTTTAAATTCTATCGTTGTCTATGTGTGTCCTGTGTGTTTTTGAATAAATGTATCTTTCTTTCTTTCTTTCATATAAATAATGATTATATCGAATAGTAATATAGAAGAGGAGACGCCGTTAAGAGTCCAAACAAAAGTTGGGCTTCGTAGCCCTTAACTTTGATAATGTCCACAGGAAAGACGCGAACCTAAATCTGTGTATGACTCATACACATTAGTGAGATACGAGTATCTTCCTCACCCTCCTGTTACAGTATCCCGCTTTACCCTAAATGAGTCGGGTCCGATTTGGCACTAGATCCCAAGAATTGATCAGTTTTACGAAAGCGACTGCCACACTATAGACCCGATTTCCCCACAATATTTCACTTTACACATACCAACCAACGTTAACACTTTGAATGTCCGTGCATTATATGTAATGCACCGTCAAACTAGGTCTGCCTCGTCTACGTGACGTCAGAAATGGATGATTCTATACATTTGTGCATTACAGGTCTGAGACACAGGTCTGAGAACGGCCAAGTATAGTATAGTACTATGTGTGAGTGTTTTATTTCAGTGTTGTAGTAAGTAGGTTTTAATCGTATTTCTACTGTATTTAATTTTAATTTTAACTTTTTTTTGCATTTTTCTTCTATTTTATTGTACATTATAATGGGTGTTTCGCCTGTCCAATAAAGAATTATTATTATTATTATTATATTATTACATGTAATGCACAGACGTATCGACCCATGACAGTGGCGAAAGCGAGGGACAGTCAAAGTGTTAAATATGCCGCCGGCAGCTGTCATCCCATAGAACATTACTATCATTAGACTACATTCAGATTTTAACTAACACACGATAACACGCAGAACTGATGGCCGTTGGGGCGGAAAGGTTCTCGTGGCGACCACGTAAGGCGCAGCGTGGGTAGACCACCCACAAGGTGGACTGATGACCTGGTAAAGGTGTGTCCTGTGTCCAGCAGTGGACGTCTTTCGGCTGATATTATGATGATTACTTATGAATATTTTGAGGGCATGTATAAATAATGTAAATTACTTTGCCTTAATGAGTTGATTGTTATTTTAATTGGCTGACATTTTTTCTGTTGCTGTGATAACATAATTATTTTAAACTATGTAATTGTTATTATTACATTTTCCTCAAACTCGGCAATACACTAGTTTAAATCTATGAAATTGTTATTATAATTAATACTGTTAGATACGTCTTAGTTTTTAGGTTTGCATGCCATATTGTGGCGGAACATGCACTCATGTGACTTTTACCACTGACATGATGAACTACAATTGTGTATGTTTAGCAACAAAATAAATATGAATATACGATTACAGACCGTTTGGTGCAACCCAAACTGCTTATAAATATCAAATGATATGTAACGTAAGTTTTTGAAAAAATCCATTGTTACGAGCCGGGGAGCGAAGCCGCGACGCGACCTCGAGATTGAAAGTCGTGTCTTCCTCGGCTACATCAGTGACTCTCTAAACCTAGACATTATCCGTCCAATATAATTGACAGTGACCATTAAAATTGTCTCGTAAATAATGACAATGTCAAGTTTCTCGCAAGGTTCTTGACCTCTGTTAGGTGTCGTATTCAAAATGGCGTAACCGGCGTGCCATCGACAACACTGTTAACTGAGCTGGTATAAACCTTATTGCAACGGGATAGAGTCTACTATTGGATATTCCAGCATGTCTTCGTTTGTTTATATGGTGCTAGTTGCCCGCGCGGCGTTGTCCGCGTATTACAAAGAACATAAGCAAAGCTGCGGGTTTAACTAGAGCCTTATGTCTACCCTGAAAGTTTTAGATTTTTTTTTATCGAATGAGTAGGTCCGGAGATCACCTATACACACAGACTTTCCATCATAATAATATTACTAGCTGCCTGCGCAACTATACTAAGAACCCAGGCAGAGACGCGGGATAAATTATAGCTTGTGATCATTCTGAATGTCCATTGTATATACTGGTGAAAGAATTTTTAAAATTGACTGAGTAGTTCCGGAGATAACCCCTGTTTACACATACAAAGCAACCTCACGACATTTCCATAATAATACAAGTATAGATGAGGTTAAGTCGTTTTGGTTATGGTATAGCCGGTCAGCCGTGAGGGGCACTTTCGCTTAGGGTCGTGACTTATAAAATAGTGCAGAGTATTGTCGATATAATGGTATCGGCATTTTAATTGACGTCGTTATAAATAGGTAGCAATTTTAAGTCTTAGAAATTATCGATAGATGCTGATATTATTATTTTTTAAACATAGCGCTTTTAGTATACGATGAACCATTTGCACCTTCATTTTCCTCTTTCGTCAAAAGTAAATGCAATGAATAATAATTAATTTAGCACATGTACCTACGTAAATACAGTATGCAAAAAAAATTGATCTCTCGGCATAGTTCTAATGCACAATGATGCTGGCAGCGTTTCCTCGCTAAACAAATGAATGTATTGAAATGTATTATTATTAGCAAGGTCGTTAAATAGTCGATTCTCCATCCCTTTACCTACATAATCATTTAGCCAGTGGTTTTGTTTACACAAAGTTCTTTCTCTAATAGCATAGGTCGTTTGAATATCAAACAGACAAAGTTTTACTATCATAAAAATATGCGATAGCTCACGAAAGTCCGCTGGATGCGGGTGGCGCAGGGCCGGTCATTGCGGCACTCTTTGGAGGCCTATGTCCAGCAGTGGAAGTCTTTTGCTGAAATGATTATGATGATTAATATGCAGAGAACACAAATACAAAATAAAATTTCTGTATTACGACGTAAATGATTTAAAAAAAAATCTTTTTCTCTTAGTCGATCCTTCATGGCTGAGGATCGTGACTGGAAAATACCTCATTTTGCAGCCGTCTTAACTGAGATTTAAAAAAAACTGCTATCTTTTGTTACATATAATCTCTCTCGAACACATTTTCGGCAACATCTGCAGACAGTACAGCCTGACAGATTTTGCTATTTTGCTATTGTACTTACATTAAACCAAGACACTAACAAGTGTAGGTAATTACCCGCATGTCTAACGTATTGTCGCTGTCACTGAGCTAAAGATGATAGGCAAAGCTGTAGAAAGTTTGGACATAAATTGTCGACTATCGATATTGACTGTCTCTTTACTTTCTAGAACACAATAGTTCCTTAGGGAGTTTATATGCGTTGGAAAGTTAAACAAAAACGTGTTATTAATGTAGATAGTGTTTAAAGTGAAACTGGTCATTTAAATATAATCATTGTTTTGAAGTATCATGACAGGGACATCTCCGACTTACGGCATTCAGCACGGCTATCACAAGACGGCGCGCGAGCTCTCTCGATTTTTCTTCGACATCCTGTACGCGGTATCTACATAAAACAAAAGTCAGGAAGTTGAATTCAAGAATGGCTAGACCGATTTTCATGATCGTTTATTTGCTGGATTTGTCTTCGCCTCGAATGACAGAACAACTATTATGTCAGTCTTTTTTATGGTAGTCCAAAAACGGAATTGAAAAAAAATGCGGTAAAATTATCGAACCTGCTGTAGAGGAGACAGTCAGACATCTGACGGACGACGAACAGACATACGAAAGCATTTTTGCCCAAGGTGAAACATAGATCTTCGCTCGTTCAATTCAATAAATCAGCTTTAATAATATAAAACTGACATTCAATTAAAGAAACTAAGGAAAACTATATTATATATTCCATCACGCAACAAGAAAGAAGAAAAATACAGATATGTATGTATGTATGTATGTAAGCACTTTATTGTACAATAACAGGTTAAATATACATGTCACACCATAGATCAAAGTACAAAGGCGAACTTATCCCTATAAGGGATCCCTTCCTGCTAACCTCTAAGCAACTGAGAGGAAGGTAGATAGAACGAGATAGGCAAACTTATACCGTGTACAAAAACACACAGACAAAATTAAAACAAAATCTAATGGTTTTAATTCTAGAAAAATAAAAAAACATGCCAATAAATATATTTAGTATTTCGTCGTTTCATTCTTCATATATAAACATACAGTATACTTTAACCTACCAGGCAACTTTCGCACGTATTAAAAAATAAAGGGAACGTCAGTTGATTTCCCGCCATTCCTAGCTGTCATCGCTACTCGCACCGCCCCAAGCCTCATTCTTTTTCCGTGCGAGGCAACGGTCGCACACGTTTCGTAGCTAACCTACTTCGCTATTTCAAATTTCGAATACTGCGCTACTCACAATGCCTAAGCGTAGTGCAGAAGAAAAAATCGAGTGGCATACAAAAAGATTAAAACGTTTAAAAGAACAACAACAAAAGTGTCGTCGACGTGTTATAATTTATTCGTCAGATTCCGATGAAAAATCAGGTAAGTTCAGTGGTTTTTCCTGTTAATATTAGAAAGTGCAATGCAGTGATTAAAATGTGATGACTACTTATTTCAAATAACCTGGAGGTTGGCCGTGAGCCAACACGAAGGTAACGATAATCCTGGAGGTCGACCGAGTGTCGATCCGAGGGTAACTTATACAGCCTGGAGGTTGACCGTGGGTCAACACGACGGTATTCTCATGTTCAGAGGTTGACCTAGTGTCATCACAAGAGCACCGATGTCATTAATATAAGAAATATTAGTTTAGTCTTACATTCAATGATCGGTGCGCCCAATTTTTACATCTACCCTCAAAAAATATTGTTTTATTTTTTGTAGAAAATGAAGAAGCTAATGAGGAGACAGGATCGCCTGTAGTCGCTTCTGCAATGGATGAGGATTTATCTGACCCAAATGTCGAGGCGCCACCAGAGGCTTCAGCTCTGGATACAGAGAAAGACGAGACCCCTGCGGAAGTCGTCCCGGAGATCGATTCGGAGCTATTGAGCGCACTCGGGGATACTGTTGGCGAAGCCCCCAAATATGGTGAAAAAATCCACCCTGATCTCGCTCAACGTTGGCTTCCTATTTTGAGAATGGGCTTAACAAAAGAAAGCAAAGATACTCTGTTAAAGGAATATTGTATTCCTAAAAACTGCACGTTGTTAATGGCACCCTCTTTGAATGCTGAATTATCTGCAGCAGTATCCGATAATACTCGTGCCCGGGATAAGAAAATAGAAGGCGTTCAACAACAGCAAGGCGTGGGCATTACTGCGCTTAGCAGAGCCATGACCGTACTTCTAACAAGTGAGGACAAGTCTAATAAAATAAAAGCCATAAAAACCTTGTCAGATAGTTGTCGTATATTGACAGATTTGCATTACAACGAGACAAAAGATCGTATAAAATTGATCACACCCGGACTCGACAAAGCATTCTTGAATGTTATGCAAGATTTTGAGAGTGACGAAACTCTGTTTGGCAGTAAGTTATCGGAGAAGATTAAAGCTTCTAAAGCGATCGAAAAACAGGGCTGACAGATCAAGAAAAACGTTCCAAAAGCTTCTATGCCTCCAAACAATAGCTCGTCACAATCACAACCTCAAGCTTCGACTCGCCCCAGGTACTAGGGAAACTGGACGGGGCCCCCTCGCTTCCAGTCGTCGAACAGGGGGGGGCGAGGCGGGTATTCCCGGTTCCCCCCGGCATCCCGTCGATCTGCCCCGACAGCTCTGCCGCAGACAAAGACTGCGGGCTGCAACAAACAACGTGCTCCAACGCGGCAGTAGTACAGGTACATGCGGGTCGACTGCAATTTTTCCTTGAATGTTGGTCTAAAATATCGAATAATCGATTAATATTAGACTGGATAAAAAATGGCTTTCCTATACCATTTTGTACTAATGTAACTCAAGTACATAAACCTGTCAATTCTTTTTCTGGTAAGGACCGACAAGATATGATTTTAGCTATTCAAAATTTAATTGTATTAGGGGCCGTCTCAGAATGTGAACAAAGTGAGGATCAATTTCTTTCAAAAATATTTCTAGCTAGTAAATCTAATGGTGGTAAGAGATTTATATTGAACCTCAAGAACCTCAATAAATATATTTCAAAGTCCCATTTTAAAATGGAAGACTACAGAACCGCAGCAAAATTAATTCCAGTAAATGGCTATATGGCAAATCTAGATTTGAAAGAAGCCTATCTAGTTGTACCGATCGCTAATGAGCATCGAAAATATTTAAGATTCGAGTTTGAGGGTACCACATACTCCTTTAATGCAATTCCATATGGTTTATCTGTTGCGCCAAGGACATTTACTAAATTAATGAAAGAAGTTGTGTCTCACTTAAGAGGCCGAGGTTTAATCTCGACTGTGTATCTGGATGACATGCTTTGTATAGGTAAAGATTATTCGGAATGCATGCATAATGTGACGGAAACACTTAAGTTACTTAGCTGTTTAGGATTCGTAATCAATTACGAAAAGAGCAACTTGCACCCTAAACAAAAGTGCAAGTTTCTCGGCTTCGTCTTTGACTCAGTTAATATGACAATATCATTGCCCATAGAAAAACGTGACAGCATAGCACAATTAGTAAAAAAGTTTTCTCGTTTACCTACAT
Organism: Epinotia demarniana; assembly: GCA_945867215.1. Lineage (NCBI taxonomy): Eukaryota > Metazoa > Arthropoda > Insecta > Lepidoptera > Tortricidae > Epinotia > Epinotia demarniana. Next base: position 10,774,620 of record OX244285.1, read on the forward strand.
GTTCACTAAGAGAGTATGCTCACTTAATTGGTGTCCTAACAGCTGCCTGCCCTGCTGTTAAGTACGGTTGGTTATACACCAAACTATTAGAGAGGCAAAAATTTCTCGCAATTCAAGAACACCAGAATTATGACACTAGGTTCAAATTATCTAGTGACATTTTGCCGGATTTAAATTGGTGGGCAAAAAATATACGGATTGCCTCTTTCCCTCTGACTGTGAATACATTTGAGTTAGAAATTTTTACAGACGCTTCTCGAAGTGGTTGGGGCACTTACTGCAACGATCAGCGTGCGGGAGGCGCATGGAAAGACGAGGAACGTACTTTCCATATAAATTATTTAGAGCTACTCGCTGTGTTCCTGGGCTTAAAATGTTTTGCTCGTTACAAGTCGAACTGTGCTATACTGCTACGAGTGGACAATACCACGGCGATAAGTTATATTAACCGGTTAGGTGGAATTCAATTCCCACATCTAAACGACCTTACCCGTTCGATTTGGCAGTGGTGCGAGGCACGACAAATATGGCTATACGCGTCTTATATTAACACTAAGGATAACGTGGAAGCGGATCAGGAATCGCGAAGGAATCCTGACATTGAATGGAGCTTAAATGACACAGCGTTTCAGATGTTAGTTAAAAAGTTTGGAAACCCTGAAATAGATCTGTTTGTGTCTCGCATCACAGCCAAATGTGTGAATTACATATCGTGGAAACCCGACCCGGATGCCAGTGCCGTGGATGCCTTTACCGTTAGCTGGCAATCGAATTTCTTTTACGCATTTCCACCGTTTACACTCATGCTGAAATGTGTACAAAAGATAATTAACGACAGAGCAACTGGGATCATGATATTTCCATATTGGCCCTCACAGCCATGGTTCCCACTCTTGCAACGGCTAATAGTGTCCGAAACTTTATACATGGACCCCAACAGACATATCAAACAGTTCTGTTGTTCCAGAACACGAAGCCAGAGATTCAATCACCTTACCCTGGCTGCAGCGACGCTCTCCGGTGCGCGCTCATAAATCGTGGAACACCTGAAGCTTCGTTAAATTTAATGCTAGCATCTTTATCCAAAAACACCTTGCTTCAATATAACGTCTCGCTAAAGCTATGGTGGAACTACTGTCAGGAGAACTGCTTAAATTTTTACGCGGGTTCAAGTCCAGCAGTTTTATCTTTTTTGACTGATCAATTCAATAATGGAGCCTCTTATGGTTCCTTGAATAATCACAGATCAGCTCTGTCTTTATTACTGGGGAGTAATATAAGTTCAGACGATCAAGTCAAAAGATTGATGAAAGGCGCCTAACTCAGGCCCACGATTCCTAAATACACTTCTACTTGGGACCCACAGACAGTACTCAATCACATTTCAACATGGGTTCCCAACAAAGATCTTACAGTAGAAAAAATTACCAAAAAGCTTGTAATTTTGCTAGCACTATGTACAGCCCACAGGGTACAAACACTATCATTAATAAAGTTAAAAAATGTACATACTTATGCTACTGGAATAAAAATAATAATATCGGACATCATTAAAACGTCAGCTGTAGGTCGCGAACAGCCAGTCCTATTCCTTCCTTATTTTAATGAGAACCAAAACATTTGCCCCGCAACTGTTATTCAAGATTACCTAGAAGTAACTAATAAAATTAGGACTGACTCATTACAAAACCTATTGCTGACATTTAAACGACCATATCGAAATGCAACCGCTCAAACCATCAGCAGATGGATCAAGCAGGTGCTCGGGGACAGCGGGGTGGATGTGACTGCATTCAGCGCCCATAGTGCTCGCCATGCAGCCACGTCTGCTGCCAAACGCGCTGGCGTCTCACTAGAGGAAATACGCAAAGCTGCCGGTTGGTCAAAGACCTCTGAGACGTTCGCCAGATACTATAATCGCCCACTAGCTGATGAAGGAAATTTCGCTAGGGCTATTTGTATTACTGATCAAGAACTTTCTGATTGTTGATTGTTTAAGGTACTTAATGTTTCTGATAAGATATGCAAATTAAAATATTTAGATATGTAAATACGGATTTTCATTGCATCAAAACTTTCATCTCTAAACATCTACTGTATGTTTATATATGAAGAATGAAACGACGAAATACTAATATATGATCAAACGAACTTCTTGAAGTGAAGTTCGATCGATATTATATTAGTCGTTTCATTTGAATATATAATTACCCCCCCACCCAGAATCCCAAATAGAAAGTTTTGCTGATGTAGTCTCTAAAAAAGAATGAGGCTTGGGGCGGTGCGAGTAGCGATGACAGCTAGGAAATGGCGGGAAATCAACTGACGTTCCCTTTATTTTTTAATACGTGCGAAAGTTGCCTGGTAGGTTAAAGTATACTGTATGTTTATATATTCAAATGAAACGACTAATATAATATCGATCGAACTTCACTTCAAGAAGTTCGTTTGATCATATAAAATATGGCACCTTTGGTGTTGCAGGTGTCCATGGGCGGCGGTAATCGCTTACCATCAGGTGACCCGTCTGCTCGTTTGCCTCCTATAACATAAAAAAAATATATACAATACATTTATTTACACATCAGTGTACCTAACAGAAAACCAATTATCGACAATTCATATCGACTGCAGCCTCGTCCCTAGTATTATCGACACCGTATTGGACACGGCTCGGCACAATAGAAAGTTTATTTGTACACGGTCGGCAGAAAAAACACTTTTGTGTGTGATGAGATGAGTCAGTTAAAAAAAATGTCTGATCCGGAAATTGTCTTTTGTATAAGTTGTGCCGTCAATTTGCTTTCCATGTAATTTTACGTTTTTTATACGACAGCGGCAAATGAGCATACGGCCTGCCTGATGGTAATTCATTGATTTGAGTGTTCATAGCCTAGCGGCGCCTGCGAGTCGGAAACGATAACGCAGGTTAAGCAAAGATGGCAGCGGTCAGTCTTTGGATGGGTGACCGCCTGATGTTTGAGTGGTTAATATAAATTCTTAGCGCTCGTGCTTTGGAAGGCACGCTAAACAGTTGATCCTGGCTGCTGTCTATGACAGTTGTCGTTATGCCAAGTTGAAGACATTCGGGCGGCTTAAGAACTTCTAACAGTCGAGTTGCCCACTCACTTGACAAAGGGAGGACAAATGTTGCTCGCGTCCGCAGGAGCTTCCTAACCCTGCACGTGTCCCCTGGGTAAAAGTACTAAAGAGAGTGGCAAACTTAGCCAAAATAATGTATGCCATACGATTAAATAAATAAATTGATTTGAGGATTCCTTGTGTTCCCAGTTAGAGACAAGTGTGGGTCTCTCACTCCCTCCCAACATTGCACACAGAGGCGTCTTTACCTATGGTGCAGGGTGTGAGTTGCACGCGGGCGCAGCGGTCCTAGGGGGCGCCGAGCGCCGCCTGCTACCATTCTATTTTGACCGCGCGCTTACCAGGGGGCGATGTAACGGACGCTACATTACATGGGCTAGAGACGCCTCTGATGCTACATCCTCGGAAGCTCTGGCGATCTTATCACCAAGGAATACAGTATCCACATCCGAACAGAGCCAGTAGTGATGTTGCTATGAGTGGTCTTGAGCTGCTGCGAGGTGGCATTCCACTGGCCTCTACCTCTCGCATTCCAATTTCAACCCCCTAGGACAGTGGTTCTTAAAGTTTTGTTAAGCATGGAACACTTTCAGATATTCAAAAATACAGCGGAGCTTGTGAAGAAAATGTTGAAAAAACCAAGTTTCAAAAATCAAAACAATTATTCGTGACAAACACAACACAGATAATAAGAGAAATAGAATAAAAAGCACATTTTGCTTCGCCACGAAATGGACCAGACGCCATGGCCAGCGCTGTTCTTCCGCAGGGTCCATTCGGTGAGAGCAAGAATGGTGGTTAGTCATATCACGGGCCCTAATGGGTCTATGGACTATACTTTAAGAAACCCTGCCTTACGAGATGATATATGGGATTGAAATCATCCTATATTCTTCCCCGGGAATAAAACTTCCAGCAACAGACTATTAAAATTGCACAGTCACATACGGGTTTATTGTCCAAGCATGTTAAGATACTTTAGATACTTAGTAGATACTTGCTCTGTAGTAGTGTTGTGTTCCTGGAGGTGAACAAGGTCGCCAGAGCTCCCGAGGACGCGTTGTGTTGAGAGCGAGGGCATTTGTTCCTTCAGCTGTCAACACGGCGAATAATCAAACATATCAAGGGTCGGCAAAGCCTTTGTTACTCCTTTGGAGTTGCATGCGTGTATAGGCTGCGGTGTCTGCTTACCATCAGGCGGGCCGTACGTCGTTGTATAAAAAAAATGTGCTCTGTGCAGTGGACGGACAACCCAAAGACACCGGGTTGAATTCCCTGTCTGCTCCGCTAGAGTATCACATCATCAGCCTATATACGTCCCTAACGTCCCACTGCTGGGCACAGGCCTCCTCTCATGTATGAGAGGGAACGGGCAGTAGTCCCCACGCTGGCCCAGTGCGGATTGGGGACTTCACATACACCTTTGAATTTCTTCGCAGATGTATGCAGGTTTCCTCACGATGTTTTTCCTTCACCGAAAAGCTAACGGTAAATATGAAATCATATTCCGTACATAAGTTCCGAAAAACTCATTGGTACGAGCCGGGATTCGAACCCACGACCGCCGTTTGCAGCCGCATGCCTGAACCACTGGGCTACCGTAGCTTTTACCGTAGCATTTGACTATACCGCTATAGTATAGTCAAGTGTAAAAATATCGTCCCATCGTGCAATGTTAGCGGATTAAGCCCCTTGTAGTACCATTGATTTGCACCATCAATGGTACAAGTGTTACTACTATGTGTCCTTAGTACCATTGAAAAAGGTTTCGGTATATACTTAAATTAAATCGATGCATGCTGTATGCGTCTCTATATTGTAGCCTAGTTAGTTTTGACATTTATCTCATCTAGTCCTGCCCTTTAGAGAAGACAGTATGCTGTACAAGATCACGTGGAAGTTTCGCTACCGACTGTACCGCGCGGCAATTGTTTTGCGGACGCCATTATTACTTTGTTGACCTACGCCGCATTGTGCCCGGCATGGGAACATCATAAAGGTGGGTTCGTTCCTCTTGCGACTACTTTATTTTTATTTTTTATTATTCTTTTTTTTCTCCATAACCTGCAGGTCGTTCACGTAACGCACTGTACGCACGTTAGAATGTCAAATTTTATATAGAAAAATGACAATTAATCTGTCCTAACGCGCGTACGAAACGTTACGTGTGACTACCCCTCCGCAGCACGATCACGTAATGCATTGTACGTACGTTAGGTAGATCTAAATCTCAATTTCTATATGGAAAAGTGACAGTTGAGTTGTTCGTTAGGCGCGTTCAAAAGTTACGCGATTGCCCCTCTGAATGTCACTTTTTGAATAGAAAAATGACTCTCAAGTTGTCCTAAGGTGCGTTCGAAACGTTACACGACACGACACGGCTTTGTGACACGACAGCATGGTGTTCAGCTTCAGCCATAATTTTTTTAGGGTTCCGTACCCAAAGGGTAAAAACGACACCCTATTACTAAGACTCCGCTGTCTGTCCGTCTGTCACCAGGCTGTATCTCATGAACCGTGATAGTTACTCATTTGAAATTTTTGCAGATGATGAGTTTCTGTTGCTGCTATAACAAAAAATAAATACTAAACAACAGATATAATAAATATTTAAGGTGGCTGCCGTACAACAATTTTTGCCGTTTTTATAGATAATGGTACGGGACCCTTCGTGTTCGAGTCCGACTTGCACATGGCTGGTTTTTTTTTTTCATTGCTTGTTTAAGAAAAACACTATACACCCCTTGGCGAGAAGGGGGCCTCGAATCCCTATCCGTCTCTATCTAATTGTCCGGCAATCCCCATTTTCCCGGCCTCTGAACCACTGTGTACTTATAATGTAATGTACTAATAAGTGCTAGGAGGAGCAAAGCTGTGTCGTGATTGTCGAAAGTGTCCGAGACAGGTGCATCGACAGGTGAACGTGGAAAGTTATTATTTACTGCAGTAAAAGTGTGAATTGTTATATACTCCATGTTTAACATACATGACATGTTGACGTCATTTTATGGGCAACCTTATATGTTGACTCCTAAAAACGATTCTCCAGCCTTTGACAAGATGGTGTTGAATCTGACACTTATTTTCACACATATATTCAAGTGGGAGTACACTCAGTGTCGAGGGCGTTACCAGCATGTCTTTCTACCTACATAATAAAGAGTCTGTTTTATGGCAACCGTACTGTCTTTTCCAATATCTCACGGTTCCAAATACACTGATTTGCCATACGCTAAATAAATGAAAATTCTGGGAATTTGTTTAAAGTTCTACAATAAATCTCCAAAGCACATTGCCGAACATAATGATTAATTTCATATCTGCCGTAAAATAAACAGTTATTTGAAAAGCATATTATAAAATAAACGATATCATGGATGGCAATAAAAAAGGAACCATGAAAGCTAGCTTAATTGACGTCGTAAGTATGTACAAAGTATTGTAGAAAAGATTTCATGATTTCTTATGAGGATTTTTAATGTTATTCAGTCAACAAACCCTCTCTACACATGGCCATCGTACCTACTCTATTATTACTTATACTTAGCTAATATTTGACCGCTGCCCTCATAACTAAGGCGAACCTTCTGATCCTTATTTTTCTGTACCCCAGCCGCAAGCGTCCACAGAATACGGTGTCCGCTTCCTATCAGGCTGTATTGTCTCTATTTCAGTATACTTTTTTTTCAACTAAGCTCATGAATGACCATTGTTTGCGCCACGTAAAATGCTCATTGAATAATGAACTCTATCATCCAATGCCGCCGGCCTTATGGTTGTACTATTATCTATTCCGTGCATATGGGCACCTTGCCGCACGGCACAGATTTAGAACTGGTTTTTTATTTGTAAATATGTAGTTTTGTTATTATTTTGTTAGTTTATAGTGAACTGTACTTTATTTAATTAAATAAACTATCTATGTCACACTCTATCATTTAATTCAATTTAATTGAATGGATTCAAAATGAACCCCACTAGATAGAATAAATACCACAAAGCGTCTCAGGTATAAACCAGAAAAAGTCTTCTTCATTCTTCGTTAGTTCATTTACAATCTCTGGCAAGATCGACATAGTTCAATTGACATCTCTATGGCCATAGAATAGTTAATAGTACAACAATGGCGGTAACATTTTTTTCCGCAAAATATGGCACGCGCTGACCACAATAACCGAATATTTGACTTGAATGGCATTTTTGCGACGAAAGAAGGAAGAGCTCAGTTAAAAAAAAATACGCTATAATATAAAACGCGATAAGTGTGCCTAATGATCCAAATAAGCATGTTTCCGAGCCACATCCTGATCCGCAAACACCGTGTTCTGCCGCGTTCAGAATACTAAGTGCAGGAGAAACTGCGTTTCACATTTAAATATAATGTTTACGATGGAAGAGTGTTAAACTGGTTGTAATTTATAATACTACTCGCTTCAGCCCGCGACTCCGTCCGCGTGGAACTCGTTTATATCGCAGCTCCATACAAACTTTCACCCCCCATTTTACCCCTTTAGAAACTATCCTATGCCACTCTCCATCCCTTCAACTATCTCCACTTCAAAAATCACGTCACTTCGTCGCTCCGCTTTGCCGTGAAAGACGGATAAACAAACAAACACATACACTTTCGCATTTATAATATTAACATATATAATATTACATAGTATACTTATAAGTACTACTTAGAAAAGTTGAAAAATCACCGACATTTTCATTTCAAAGTCCAATATCTCAAAAACTCTTGAACAGAAATTGATGAAACATGGCTGAGAACACTCGGGATAAAATTATTTATGACACAAAAAAAACCACATTCAAATCGGTCCATCCGTTTGTACGATACCACAGACAGCAACACAGATACACAGATGCACAGACACACAGATACAGAGATACACAGAAAGACACGTTATACTTATGTAATAAGTTTAACCCCTCTTTTTTCGTCGGGGGTTACAAAACAAAGTCGCTTCCCGCTGTTTGTCCTTACATAGCTTATAGATCTTTAAAACTGTGATGCGGCTTTTTTTAATAGAAATAGAAATAGAAATAGAAATAGTTTATTCGTGACACATATACATAACTAAACAAACAAAAAAAAATCAAATAAAACATCAATATTATTAGTGTCACGAAACGGCCGCAACTCAGCATTGTTGCTAGCGTAGCCAGCGCTGGTCTTCCGTTGCGACCATTCGGTGAAAAGTGCACGGCGATAACGACCCGGTTACACGCACGGATCACAATCACTAATAGATAGTGTGATTCAAGAGGAAGGTTTATATATAATATAGTACCCGTGAGAATCCGGGGCGGGTCGAAAGTAATATTATAAATGCGAAACTGTGTCTATCTGTATTTCGTCACGTCACGCTTAAACCGCTGAAACGATTGAGATGAAATTGGGTTCGGAGATGGTTCGAATCCCGGGGAAGGACATATAATAGTTTTTATCCCTTAAATTCAGATTCAGATATCCCTTTATCCCCGCAGCAGAACCAAGGTAACCGATATAGCCCTCCGGATCGCTAAACGTAAGTGGCAGTGGGCGGGGCACATTATAGCACGTAGAACCGATGGCCGTTGGGGCGGAAAGGTTCTCGAGTGGCGACCACGTACCGGAAGGCGCAGCGTGGGTAGGCCCCCGACAAGGTGGACTGATGACCTGGTAAAGGTTGCGGGAGTCCGCTGGATGCGGGTGGCGCGGGATCGGTCACTTTGGCACTCTTTGGGGGAGGCCTATGTCCAGCAGTGGACGTCTTTCGGCTGATATGATGATGATGATGATGATGATGATGATGATGATGATGATGATCCCTTAAATTATCACCTGAGAGCGTGAAATGGGGAATGAAAGTTTGTATGGGGCTACGATATAAACGAGTTCCACGCGGACGGAGTTATTATTTAACTTGCAATGTATGTCTATGTATGTTCGGGTGGAATCTTGCAACTCAATTTCGAAGCATATCTACTGATTAAGCTGAAAAAAAAGGGTTTGGATGACAATTCAATATTATGATCTGATGATGGAGACAGAAGGTGGCCATGGATATTCAGTACTTAACCGACGCCGACGTAACGTAGAGTTTGGGCTCGTTCGACGAGTAGTCAGTTGATGGCGGTATACCGAAAAGTAATAGTTGGCAATAAAAGCTTGTAAGGTTCAAAAATGAAATGTTGACAGATTTTTTTTTATAATTTTAAATGTCAATTTTGTTACATATGGTGACTTCCACAAAGCAGCCTGTATCGTAGGAGTCAGACCAACAGTGCTCAGGCTACCCCTTCAGGACCACGGGCGCGAATGTGTGTTTACTTTTGACTTGGTCATTGAACTCTAATTGACCGCAAGCAAAAACACCATAACGAAGCAATCTGACCCCGGGGAAAGTGGGCTTTCTACGTCTTTCCGAGTAAAAGTCGTATTTGCCGTCTCGCTTACTAAATCTCGCATCTCACTGTACCGATCCATTGCAAACTCAAGTTGAGATTACTGATATTAAGTATGAATTCGATTGGCAAATGTGGATCAGATGATAGAAGTGCAGTTTGTAAAAATAAATATTGTGTAAATTGTTCGAGTTGTTATAAATTGAACCCTATGATGATAAAATACAGTTGGAGATGCACTTGGCTAGTTTTAAACCATTGTTGATTTATTTTTTATTTGTTTCTTGCGTAATTTTTATTGCATTTTCATTATATATTTTTAAGCTTTAAGATTTATTTAATCTTTATTGCACAAAAGAATATCTTATGGTACAAAAGGCGGACTTAATGCTATAAAGCATTCTCTACCAGTCAACCTTAAGGCAAAGCAGATAAAATGTGGGCAGTGCAACTTAATTTAAAACAAAAACTCTTTAACATGTTTAAAGATGTGATAAATAATATAGTAGAATACGATACAATATAATATAACAATATGATATGATAAAACAATATATACCTATTAATACATACATACACATACATATAGATGAAACTTACAAATCAGATAGATTATTTTTAGTTCTGCCAGCAAAGAAATTTTGTAAGGACTTTTTGAAGACAAGCCTGTTTGGAGATTGCCGAATTTTGACAGGGAGACTGTTCCATAGGCGAGCTACTTGGACGGAGAAGGAATTGGACATAAAACCAGTACGATGAGGCGGAATAGATAAGGAAAGGTTGCCAGAGGAGCGAAGTTGACGGACTCGAGAGACACAGTAATACTGAAAGAGAGTTTTGAGGTATTCGGGAGATTTAGGATCGTTTAGAATAGAGAAGAGGGTGCAGAGCAAACGTATTTTGCGACGTAGGCGGATGGGCAGCCAGCCCAATTGGGAGCGGAAGGAAGAGACATGATCGTATTTTTGAAGACAGAAAATGAACCGAATACAATTATTTAGAAGACGATCTAACTTGTCAAGAAGCTCTCCATTCAAGTCAGGATAACACACATCACCATAGTCGATTATGGGCAATATCAATGTCTGCACTAATAAAATCTTGGTTTTGACGGGCAAAAAATGCTTTAGCCTATTAAGTGCATGAAGTGAACCTACAACTTTCCGACTAACCTCAGAGATCTGTGGCCTCCAACTCAAAGTGTTGTCGAGATAAACACCTAGGTCTTTGACACTTTTGCTATACGGGATAGGAGTACCATTAAACTCAACTGCAGCAACAGAATTAAAATTAAGTTTCGCAAGCTGCTGAGAGCTACCAATGACGATAGCTTGACATTTGGACGGATTAACAAATAAGCCAAACTTCTCTGACCACCGCTGGATGTGTAAGAGATCCAGATTCAGCTTGTTAATGGTAACGCTTAGGTCACTCACGTTACAGTGATCATAAAGTTGTAGGTCATCGGCGTACAGATGGTAAGAACAGCGAAGCTCAGGGGTTATGAAGTTAATGAAGATGGAAAATAAGAGTGGAGAAAGAATGCCTCCTTGAGGGACGCCAGTTGCTAGCTCACACCAGTCGGATAAGGCTCGGTCGACACGGACCGCTTGCTGGCGCTCTCGAAGGTAAGCAGAAAACCACCTAAGGGCAACAGATGACACATTTAAATGTTCTAGCAGAGCAAGAAGAATCTCATGGTCAACAGTGTTGAAAGCGTTGGAAAAGTCAATAAGAATAAGAACCGTGACCAATTGACTCTCCATGCCACGTCTGATGTCTTCCGTGACCTTCAGCAGAGCAGTGCTGGTGCTGTGACAAGGACGAAAGCCGGACTGATAGGGGCTCAGAAGATTATGTGAGAAAATGAAACGAGATAACTGTTTATGAGCCACCGCTTCAGCAACTTTCGATAAAAAGGGGAGTATTGAAATGGGTCGGAAGTTGCTAAGTACAGTGGGATTGCTGGTTTTTGGAAGGGGAATAACAAATGCCTTGCGCCATAAGGAAGGGAATTCGCCATTGAAAAACGAGGCGTTGATGATATCAGTCAATGCAGGAAGCACACAGTCTAGAATCGACACTATCATATACCGACTGATATCATCGCAACCGATGGCTTTGGATTTGATAGCTTTGATAATAGCCTTAACATCAGCTTGTGAAGTGAGAGAAAAGGAAAATGGATCCGTGATAGAGAGCGGTAGGGAAGAGATCTCATTAAGAGTGTTGATTCTGACATTGTTGTTGACGCAGCGGGCAGAAGAGAAATGAGAGTTCAGATCCTGTAGAGAAAAGGAGGTGCCATCAAAAGGACTGGAAGGTTTCCCGAGGCCAAGTGATTTGAGAAACTTCCAGACGTCAGCCATGGAAGATGAAGAGACATTTTGGTGGATAAACCGTCGCTTCGCTGTACGTACCATCTGATTACAACGGTTGCGGGCCCTCTTGAAAAGTCTCCAGCTCTCGTCGCTGCGGTCACGCTTAAAGAGTGTGAACGCACGGTTCCTCCTTCGCATGGCCATGCGAACGCCCTCAGTAATCCAAGGTGCAGGGGGCCGCTTGACTTTAACTTTGTGTAAGGGAGCATGTTTGTCAAATAACTTTAGAATGGCTGCATTAAAGAGTGTGACTTTGGTTTCAGCGGATGAAGCTGAGAGAACAGGAGACCAATCAATGGCCGTTGCATCGCTGAGCAATAAATTCGGATCAATTTTGGCAAAACTACGCATAACGACAAACGCAGGTTTATATTTGGCGGGTTTAATTTTATAAGAGGCGAAAACTAGGTCATGGTGAGAAAATCCAGGAGCCGGTAATTGACCATGTTTTATCACATTATTGGGGGAAGATGTAAGTATGACATCCAGCCATGTGTCAGAGGTAGCGGTGTGGTGAGTGGGATCAAGGTGAAGGATAGAAAAATTTACAGACTGGACTAAGGATGTTAATTTGCGGCTCTGTGGAGAGTCTTTGCAAAGATCAGTGTTCAGGTCGCCCATAACCAGGTGATGTGTATAATCCGAACTCAGGGACTCCAGGACTTGCTCTAAATCAGAAAAGTAGTTAATAGTTGGAGGACAGTAAACTACACCCAATACGGCTTTTACCCCTTTGACATTCAACTCGAGAAATAACCATTCCGCGGAACCAGAATACAGAGACTGAGATAAATTTAATATTTTGTACGGAATGGAGCTTCTGAGGTAAATGGCAACACCACCGCCGCCCTTTCCGGTCCGATCGTTTCTGATTAAAACAAAGCCGGGTAGGGCATACGACGTCGAAGCAAGGGTGGGTTTTAGCCAGCTCTCAGATACTAGTATCGCATGAACAAATTCGGACTGAAACGTATCTAACAAATCGGTATAGTGAGATGGAATACTTTGGGCATTTATATGGCACACATTGAAATGACATGAGTTGAGAAATTCTCGTGACACAAGAGTGCCCAAGGAGTGAGAAGTATCAAGTGAGCTTAACGAGAGAAAGGCAGCACTGTCATTATTGGCAGAGTAAAATGTTTCATCATCTGACATAAATATTAAATGAATATATATAATAATATAAATATATGTTTTACACACAAATAATAAGATAAAATAAAAATAAAAATAAAAATGATAATTTGGTTTTGAGGAGCTATGCATTTTATTATTTTTGTCTAATTTAACTTTTTAATAAATCAATAAAATAAATAATAAAATCTGCCCAGCACGCATGATTTCTTACGAGACGTTGTGGTACATTTTTGTGACATCTGCCCCGCTATTCTGTAACTTGTTTTAAGCTCACCTCAACGCTCACCCACAAATATATCTTGACCCCGCGATTCGTAGTAACTAAGCGTAGGTAGAGGTCTAGTTTCGTTAGGCGTGACGGGTGAGCTGAGGCACATGATCGCGTAAAGAAGAACAGCCCAGTAAGCTCTCGGTAGTACACATACCGTATGAATATTCAACTTACTGGCCTAAGACCCGTTTTAATAAGACTGTCAGTGCTATGTCAGCTTTGTTTAGTTTTGACAACTTTTAAATTACATTCTACTATTATAAATGCGAAAGTTTGCCTGTCTGTCTGTCTGTTACCTCTTCACACTTAAACCGCTGAACCGCTTGAGATGAAATATGGCATCGAGATAGTTTGAATCCTGAGGAAAGATATGTCCATACTAATATTATAAATGCGAAAGTGTGTCTGTCTGTCTGTCTGTCACCTCTTCACGCTTAAACCGCTGAACCGATTTAGGTGAAATTTGGTATAGAAATAGTTTGAGTCCCGGGGAAGGACAAATAATAGTTTTTATCCCCGAAAGCATCCCCTAAGGGGGTGAAATGGGGGGATGAAAGTTTGTATGGAGTTGCGATATAAACGAGTTCCACGCGGACGGAGTCGCGGGCAGAAGCTAGTACCTAATAATTTTATCCCGCAAATCTCTAATAATAATGATAATCGGTGTTGGTACCTAGCTCCACGCACGCGTCCCAAAGGTCCGGGACATAATTGTCCCGTGAGCGGGAAAGACGTACAAATAATAATAATATTAACTATGTCAGGCAACTAAGATCCATAGTTACAAATATCTTACAGACTAACATACATACGAGTACAATATAATACTTATCTTATTTGTAATATTATTTTAGTGTATTTTTGTATGTAATGAATATGTGGCAATAAACAATTCTTATTCTTATTCTTAATACTAGGACACTAATTATTATTTAGGCAACGAAACAGCGTGGCTCCGTTGCGACGTCGAGTCTGGTGTAGAACCGCCGAAACACGACATCCTCCAGTCAGCGCTATCACGAATATCGAAACTCGAATTTCGAATACATGTATCCCTGTCAGTCGCGTATTGTGAGTGCGATAGAGATGGAAATACCCGAACTTCGAATTTCAAAGTTCGTGGTTATAGCTCAGAAGTCAGCACGGGTCTCCTCTCCTGCAGCGGCCGCGGCACGGAGTAAGAAAGCAGTTGAAATGCGGGATGGAGTCGAGGGCCAGCTGATAAGGGTGTAAACAAACCAGCCACTTTCAACACTGTCAGTGTACTCAAGGCTTGTAGTTTTGACAACTTTCAAATGTCATTGTCAAATATGGCCGCGATGCCGGCCCCCTGGGAAACTGATACAGCCGCTGGGTCAAACTGTGTGAACTTTGCCACAGAATATCCATGGGCAGAGAACCACTGTTCACTAAACGCTAGCATCAAGCCTTCTGCATTCGTACACTCACCAGCATCAATATCTGTCATAAACAAACGGGCAAAAATATCTGACACGCCCTTGTGGCTTTAGGAATCGAAACTTTTTTAACACACGTGCTCGTAGAGGGCTTCATAACGCGCATACAGAGCTACAATTGCCTTTTTAAAGTGCCTGTGTGTAATTATATATTTTTTAATTTTATCTGTCCATACATATTAAAGTGTTCGTCAGACTCACATATTTCGCCTAGGTATTCGTTATTGACATTAAAATGTCATGAATCATTGATTAATTCATTAACAAAGTACATAATACGTAGTCTGAAAAAGTTGAATAGCACATAACAGTTCAACTGAGCAATGTTTGCAAGTATCTCTCGCGGGATCTTTGGTCTACTAAAACCAAACGAAAAAAAGTATAGTATAGTAGTAATAGTACGCGTAGCTCAATATTCAAAAGCGGCTGGCCAGGAAAATACTAGTTCGAGTCCAGTTCGGGGCAATGAATCTGTAATTTTCCCCTTTAATTTCAAATCTGACATATGTTTCCTACTGTCCTAAAACGTGATGGCCGTTCCGCCGTGCTAAGCCAAATGGCGCTAATTCAAAATTATACAGTGTGGGGCCTGTAACAGGGGCAAATATTTAAAAGGACGCTTCCTTAGAGCATCTGTAGTAACCCCTTGTGTCCAATTAAAAAAAATGTTTAATTCGGAGTGATGTTCTATAGTTATGACGTTCAAGTAATGTATCTTGGCACCACGAGATCATAGCACAGCAGTCAATGCAGATTTTGAGGTAACATCATGAACCGAGTCATAATAGTTTTTGCATTTTTGTTTTTAAAAGGTATTTATTTGTTTTTTTATCTTTTTAGTGCTTTTTAAATAAATAAACTACCTGTGTTACCCTAGAAGAGTAAAAAATACACGTGAACTTACTTTAAAGAAAAAAGAAAGAAAATAAAACTGTTTTTTTTTTCAATAAAAATTACCTGGAAATAAGTGCTCACACGCCCAATAGTCTACCGTTTAATTTTTTGCCCCTGTTTCAGGGCCCACCCTGTATAGTGCATTCATCCTTACTTGTCTTATTTGGTAAACAACATTCTAACCTCAAAATGCATCTTTTTAGGATAGAATACCAATTTTGTGAGTATTAGATCATGCCGAGACGACTTTTCGGACATCACTTCACAATTTTTTTGTCTAGCAACGCTTTTTTTACGACAAAATAGCTGCTATAGTCTAAAAAGATACATTTTGAGGTTAGAATGTTATTTACCAAATAAGACAAGTAAGGATGAATGCACTATTATGTCATTTTAAAGTACGATTACTGTTACTTAACCACTGACAGATAGTTTGCCTTCATTTAATTTTCAACTTAATCCTCATACAAATTAAGTAGTTATTTCTAAATCGGTAGACGTGGGTAACAGTATTCTGAAAATTGCTTTATTTGTATGACATTAAAGTTGAAAATTAAATGAAGACAAACTATCTTTCAGTGGTTAACTAACAGTAATCGTATTGTAAGTTAATGTCATAAGACGTAGATTTTAAATTGCGTGTTTCAATGACATTCCTTTTTTAACCGACTTCGAAAAAAAGGAGAAATTTCCGATTCCGAGAGCCGATTCGAAAAAAAATATTTTTGTTCGTGTGTATATACTTCCAGGTGGATCCCATTTTTTTGAAATTCAGTTTGATGATGGGATCCATGAGGAATTGAGGGGACTCCTCAATTTTATTAGGCGCGCGTGTAGTGATTTTCGTATTTTCGGTTATAACTCGTGTATTTATACATCCGGAAGCATAACTTTGGTGGCGAGGAATTGATGATGAAGACCACAGATGACTTATCGAATTCCTCAATTATGTACTTAAGAGTGCAAAAGTGATGTCACAGGTTCTGATGTTATAATATGAACTAATGAAGTGCCATTGGTGATGATCTTGGGGAATCGATGGAAGTCCTCAAATATTATCGGCCCACATACAGCGATTCGGTTTTGTTCTATAAGTAATCAACGCATTTGCTATCGGAAATCAGTTCATGTGGTAAATTGTAAAAAAAATAGGAAATGTTCTCGTGAGTTCTAAATTGAAGTCGGTTAAAACTTTGTTTTTAAAGTAAATTATGAGATAGCGCTATTTGGCTTATGGCAGCAGCGTTGTATACAACGCCAAAGCTGTTCTACGCTGTCCCAACTTTTCCCCGACAATGCAAGCCAAGTGCCTCCCAGAGAGAAATTACTCGCTGATTGTGTTTCGAGGCCACATTAACATAATACGGCGTTAATTTATTAATTATTAGTTTATTTAATGGTTGGCGTTAGAACGGAGCGACGGAAGTACCTGACATAGGTAGATAGATGACGAAAATAATAGAGAGGTGATCTTTTTGGGATCCGTTCATGTCACGACGTTTGGCAACCTGATTTATTACTCTGAAACTGTAAATATTTCAGAGACTTATTTCAGGGCCTCCGTGTACCCTTTACTCGTAGGTTAGGTTTGCAGTTTCAGATATAGTAAACAGTCGCGAAATGAATCGGGTTGTCAAAACGTTAACCGCGAAACATTGGTGAACCGATTTTTTTTACAAGCTTTCATTTAACTTACACTGTTCGTATCGTTATTCTTTCCGCCTTCTTAGGTATTTAGGAGTAGAAAACAACTCACTTTAAACTTCAAATTATTAAATATATTATCTCTTCTTATCTTTTCTTGCATCTTCTCCTTACCCAAAGGTTGTCTGGAAGGGATCGCTCTTTAGCGATAAGACCGCCTGTTGTCTACCATTGTTTATGTTTAATATACCTCTATTTTTCTATTTTATTTTCACTATGTCTGGTGAACAATAAAGAATATTTGTATTGTATTGTATTGTATATTCAGACAACTTCTGTACAAGTATCCAACTCACTAATATTTCATAGACGATAAACATACCTACTTATGAAATGCATATCGCAGCCTAATAAGATATTAATTAACCTTCTTGATAGCATATTTATTTAGTTCTGCTCATGTAAAGCACAAATTACCTAAATACTAGATACTATGCTAATACTATATACGCAAGAAATTGCGCGCAAGTTTCTTTACGTTGGCAGTTACCGAGATTAGTCTTTAATGTATTTGTAATTGTGGGAGTTTGATACCTGTAATAAATTATTTATATCTTTCCCGTTCACGGGACAATGATGTCCCGGACCTTTGGGAGGCGTGCGTGGAGCTAAGTACCTACAATGTACAGTCACCAGCAATAAGATCTGCCACAACATAGCACGCATAAATATCTGACACGACTCTATGTCTAATGCCATAAGGACGTGTCAGATATTTTTGCCGGCTTTGTTTCGGCAGATATTGATGCCGGTGACTGTACCAACTGAGCCAACACGTAGATGCCTTTTTGACAATTTAATGAAATGCAAGGAGTACACCGAGCGGATGCTGTCCCTGCCCGTGTCATGGGACGGACACAGAGACATCACCCGATGGGGTGTATAGGGACTATTGATGGTTGATGGAATCTAAATAAAACGGGTTATTGGGTTGAAATGATGGACTATTGGGATGGGCTGGGCTATTGGGTAAAACATCGGACGCCTGCCTAATAAAACTGTTTCAATCTTTATCTCTGGCAGATGGTGACTCGCTAACTGCTAGATGAGCCCCTATTAATAGCGACTTTAAAACATGGCCTAAGGGAAACACCGGTCAGAGAGCTGGGCGGTAGAGAGATGGCACTGGACTTTAAACATATAGCCAACTCGACACTTAGGTGTCCACATCTACCCTCGAGCAACAGCTCTTGCGACTCCACTCTGGACGGCCAATAAACACAAGCCAGAGGCGGAGGGCCTGTCGAACCAACCACCCGATTGGCTCAGCCTGACCACAGGACACCCCCAGGAGCACTCAGGTACGTAGGGTCGCTACTCCCTAACATCCTGCCACAAGCTGCCTTTCGTTCACTGATTGCACCAGAAATCTGGTGGGCGATTGTTTATTATTATTATGATTAATATTAATACAAGCTCATAAAACTTACGAAAAATATGTTTTGTGTCAAACTTCTGGACTCGTCTATTCTTTATACCATCTGTGACTTTTAACTATGGTTTTAGGTAAATACTTTTATGTTATGACTGTGTGCCGAACGCGCTCTACTCTACTTTATAATTGTAGTAATTTAATATTTTTTATAGAGACGTTATGTGTTAAAACTGGATACTTTAGGTTAATGTGTCTCTAGTTACTAGATTATAGTATTGTTTGTTTTTTGCCGTGAATCTTTTCTGAGATGAAGTTAAGTGCATTGACTGTAAGTCAATAGGAATTATAACACCCCTCTTTTTTCGTCGGGGGTTAAAAACGTGTAAATTTTGTATTAAATACAACATAAATTAATTCCCGTTCAGTCAAAATAATGTGTGAGAAATTGAGAATCGTGAAACTTCGAATTACGAGTGTCGAAGGATTTGTTTGTTTGTTGTTACACATGTGTATTCTTGCATTTTTCGATAGTAGAAAAGTAAGTTAATAATAATTTACTTTAAAAACAAAGTATTAACCGACTTCAATTTAGTACTCCAACAAAGTACCAAGCCACGAAAATATTTCCACATTTTTTTTACAATTTACCTACCACACGAACTGATTTCTGATAGCAAATGCGTTGATTATTAGAGAAAAAACCCAATCGCTGTATGTGGCCCGATAATATTTTAGGACTTCCGTCGATTCCTCAAGGATCACCTTTGGCACTTCCTTAATTGCTATTTCAACGGAATCTAATCAGAATCTGTGACGTAGGTACTTTTGTACTTTTAAAGTACATAATTTAGCAATTCCATAACTCGTCTGTGGTCTTCATCATCAATTCCACTCCTCCAAATATATGATTTCCGTATGTAAATACACGAGTTAATTATATCAGAAATTACCAAAATCACTACACGCGTGCCTAGTATAATGGAGGAGTTCCCTCAATTCCTCATGGATCCAATCATCCTACTGAATTGTTGAAAAAATGGGACCCACCTGGAAGCACATACAAACTTACAAACAATTTTTTTTTTCGAATCGGTTCATAAATGACGGAGTTTTGAGGTAACAAACACTTTAAAAAAATACAACCGAATTGAGAACCTCCTTTTTTTTGAAGTCGATTAAAAAGAAGCGGTAGCGTAATGCCATACTACTCCTTGGTACTACCAACTAAGCTACAGAGGTCGTCAAACACGATGTCCCGTTGTCCGGCTGTTCAGGAGTACAGGCCGGATTTCTACCTATTCCCGTGTTTTTTTTTGAACAGATTCAATTTATAGATTACTAGCTTCTGCCCGCGACTCCGTCCGCGTGGATCTTGTTTATATCGTAGCTCCATACAAACTTTCACCCCCGATTTCACCCTCTTAGGGGATGATAACTGGGATAAAAACTATCCTATGTCCTTCCCCGGGATTCAGGCTATCTCCATACCAACTTTCATAACAATCGGTTCAGCGGTTTAAGCGTGAAAAGGTAACAGACACAGACAGACACACTTTCGGATTTATAATATTAGTATGGATATATTTAAAATCTAAGGAAAAATGGAATCCTTTGATTTAAAAATTATAATTTTCGTTAGCAGCGTTACTGCTTAAAAACAAAAATTAGTATGCATATAGTTTTTTTCGCAATCGAGAGGGTTGCCTCATTGCTGAGATGGATGAGAGGCACTGGCAACAGTATCCTGAGGATGTGGGCTGGACGCCTGGACTGCCCTATACTGCGGCACTCGGTTGGTATTATGACGGGACGGGCAAAATAGTGTACATTTTTGCCCAGCTCGCTACAATGCTACCTGCCCAAGTTTTTTTTTAAATTATTTTTTTGTAATTTGTTCATTACCAACATGTGTAGCCTTAAGTTTCGATAGGTTTAAGTCCTATAAACACACTTAAGGATTCTAGAAGCCTGAAATAAATGTTTTTATTATTGTTTTTTTGTCGATTCGGTCTTTCGATATTTGAAAAAAAAAAACTTTTGAAGTACGACTATCTCGCGAGTTCTGCTACTCACAGAGTAATAGCAGTACCCAAAGACAATATCAACAATTTCTCTCCATTCTGCACAAACATTTCCTCAAACCGAAATGTCATACAACATTGCAAGCGAAAGCAAATGTCATAGAAAGCGAACGCCCAAGTCCCGGCGTCCCTCGGAGAAACTGGAAAGTGATGGTAAACATGCACGTGCTGGGCGTATTATGTTTTTTATAGTCCAAGATCCGACTGTAGTATCCTTCAAAGCTGACGGTTAAACCAGGGTTTCTTAAAGTGGGGTTCATGGACCCCTTTTGGCGTCCGTGACATGATTGCAAGGGCTTCACAGGCACTTCGATCACTCTTAACGATTTAATAGGAAAAATACAGTAATTCGCGCATAAATTGCTTTTCTGCTAACTTTGTTATTGCCAATTGCTATTAATTACTGTCTAGATTTGTACAACATTGGACTCAATTTTTAAAAAATTTACAGTGTTTAATTGAAGTAATTCAAACATTACAATCGTGTTTTTTTTTTCAATCTGAAAGTAAGTAATCTTGTTCATTGCGTACGATGACTGAGAAATCTAGTTTTTAGGTGCTTTCGTGGACTCTTCGTAATATATAGGAAAGATAGATTAATATCGTTCAGGACAAGTATTGGCCTGGATTGTAATAACGAACATTATTAAATAAATTTTTTAAATATTGATTGTTCATCACAGTTACTAGATTTGATAGATCTTATACATCTGGGGGCCTAGACAAGGTTACAATCGACAAGCGCTTAAAGTTGAAAGTTGAAAGTTTATTCACAAGAACACATGGTACAGTTAAAGGTGGATTAAGGCACAGTTTGCTTCCCTCGATATGTCCTACCAATACAGGCATGTGAAAATAAAGATTTACATACTACGTCATAAATAATAATAAAGGTCGATGAAACAATTGATAATAAAATTGATTATAACATTTGATAATTATTGACGTTCAGATTATTAGATAAGTACATTTATTATGTTATAGAAAAATTAAAATTTATGTCCATAAAGTCGTTAACATTATAGAAACATGCATCACAAAGCATTTTATACAATTTATTCTTAAATTCTATGTCCGATAAGGTTTTTAGATTTGGTGGTAATTTATTATATACTTTAATACACATGTTGTGTGCACTCTTGTTCCTTATTACTAGCTTACTATCTGCAGGTAATGCTAAACGATATTTTCTCTGCGGTCGAGTTGTTTCCTTGTCAACAAAATCAAAAAACTCAATGAGGATCTTAACAAATTTGGCAATTGCAAAAATATAAAGACACCCCTGTCTTTATATTTTTGAAATTGTCGATTGTAACCTTGTCTACGGCCCCCGATGTGTTGGGTTACTTATACATGACAGGCCATAAACCACAATAATATAGGCAAAGGCAATGTTTACTAGAGACCTACAAAAAAAAATATGTTGATAAAACAACGACACGCATTTTTGACCGATCTGATCCCACACTACATAACTATATATATTGTATTTCAAGGGAAAACCTGGAATTAACTTAATATGTGCTCGTTTAAATAGTTTACTTAACGTTACTCTTAACTAAGAATTCTAGACATTCTAAATGAATGTCTGTTAGTATGTATTTAACACATTTTTGCGTTTTCACTAGTTCCAGTATCTGTTCTGTTGATCAATGGAACTAGTGGGAATATATATTATCAGTATTTAAATTCCAAGTAGTTCCAAATTTTTAAATGAAAGGAAAAATTTGTAATTTTCTTTAGCAGCGTTACTGCTTCAAAAACAAATATTAATTTAGTATGGGGTGGCGCATCGTTACTGACGATTTCTCAACATAATTTGAGACGTTGGTGCCGTAAAGAAGCCTAAGTCTTCTGGTAGATGTCGCTACATACGCCTCCCTAAGGCGTTATATGAAGGAACTGATTGAAGGATTTGGTGCCCGAACCAGATTGTTCCGATAGCTCAGTTGGTAGTAGCGACGGGCCATGAATGCCTGTGGTCGCCGGTTCGAATCCGGCTCGGAGCATTAAATTTTTCAATTTTTCCTTTCATTTAAAAATTTGTAATTTTCTTTAGCAGCGTTACTGCTTCAAAAACAAATATTAATCCAAGTAGTTCCATCGATAGTTTCCTGTTATCTCGCACAGCGAACAAATTTGACGGTGTATTCTCACTAGATCGCACTGCTGGCAAAGTTGCAGAGTTTGTACGGTACCTACAAATAAATAGGAATGAAAACAGGGTGAATAAATGTTTTCTCATTTTATTTATATACGAGTAAACTGTATATTCATTCATAAGTGTTGCTCAAAACATTTAATTTCATGAATATTAAACAGTGGCGAATAAAAAACAGCATGTTCAATAAAATAAACTAAGAAACAATAAATGAATATAACTTAAGGGCCGATTTTTCAATTCCCAGATAAAACTATCTGTCAGATAAATGTTAGCACTGTCCTTTTCTTTCATATGACTTAAGAAAAAGATGGTGATAAATTTTACTGACGGATAACTTAATCTAAAGATTGAAAAATCGGCCCTTATATAGACTATATTCTTTTCAGATCAAGTGTAAGAATGTCACAACATTAAGTCTTAGGTAATGTATTCTAAAGGTGGAAATTACTCGCAAGTATCTATCTATACTAATATTATAAATGGGAAAGTGTATGTGTGTGTTTGTTTGTTTGTCCGTCTTTCACGGCAAAACGGAGCGACGAATTGACGTGATTTTTTAAGTGGAAAGTGACATAAGATAGTTTTTATCTCCGAAATCACGTTGAAACGTACGTGTGTAGGCAAATCTTTGAACTGTGCAGTTGAACTTTTTGCCTACACACGTACGTTTTAACTGAACAGTTTGACTGAACAATTAAAACTGTGCAGTTAAAACTGATGGTCTGTGGCTCGCATAAGGGGGTGAAATGGGGGGATAAAAGTTTGTATGGAGCTGCGATATAAACGATTTCCATGCGGACTCCACACAACCTAGTGCTTCCAAATCCTTAAACAGGTCTATGTCCACGAAACATTGGTCGTATATTTCGAGCTGGTAATCGTTCACGTCTGCACGCACGCCGAAGTGCATCGTGGTGCGCGCCGTCGGCGACCTGCGGCACGGCGCCGTCAAGCCGCTCACGCTTATTCTCCCTGCGGAGCCGCGGACATCATACTCCAGCTGGTTACATCCCCGCGCCAGCGCAACCAATAACGTATCGTTCACATACGTCGTGTTTGTCATATAAAGGCGCCTTAAATTGACAAGTTCTCCGAAGGACCCAAATGATGCATCAGCATTGGGAATTCCATCAAATTCTAACTTGTAACCACGCAAGGCCAGTTCTTCCAATAGGCATGATGACACATTTTGAAAAACTGTTCTATAATGTTTAGTAACATTTATTATGTACAACGAATAAGATTTTTCAAGAGAATATAACAGTTAAGTAATGATCTTTGACATATGCTGAATTTCATTTATTGTAGGTATGTACATGTAGTCTAGTATTAGAGATAGATATTTTTATTGTTAAATTGTAAGTAAGAACCAATTGTTTTGAACGCTAGAAGGCACGTCATAGCTGTTCCTTAAATATTATGTTACCACCTTATGTATACCTGTGATGAACGAATAAAATATTGATTGATTGATTGATTCGCCGTGTTGACAGCTGAAGGAACAAATTCCCTCGCTCTCAACACCTCGGGAGCTCTGGCGACCTTGCTCACCTCCAGGAACACAACACTACTACAGAGCAAGTAGTAGTGTTATTATGGCTGTGGTCTTCTGCAAGGAGGTACTTCTCCAGTTGGGCTGCTCCAAATTCGAGCGGGATGACATTTCGCTGTGCCCTACCTCACCATTCGTATGGATATCTAGGTTTGTTAAGCAGTCCCTGGCACCCGCAGTTATTATATGCAGATCCTTCGTGTCTCCCGTATAGCGCCGCCTGGGGCATTCCTCCACAATGTGCGTAGTTACTTTGTTCGGCCTGGCGCGCCACAGTCACAGTTTGGTGAGGGCCTGTAGCCCCATTTGTGGAGGTTGTGGTTACAGCGGCTGACGTCGGACTTTATTCTGTTTAGTGTGACCCAGATCTTTCGCGGCTCATCTAGGCCGGGCGGTTCTTGTGTTGGGTTGATGTCGATGCTATTGGGGAACTGAGTTTGCGTACTGTACGAGTTCCAGCCTTCCGTTTCAGACACATTGATGGAATGTCTGTATTTTGATGAACCAGGCAGAATCAGTGAATTGTATTCCCTCTCCAGAAGTCACTTCGTCTTCTTGAATGTATAGCCTCTCAATTCGGAGATCTTTTCGTAGTAGTTTTAAAATAAAAGTGTTTCAAAAATTGTTTTTTTTCGCTGCCGGGTTGCGTTGCTGGGTCGCAACGCAACTGCTAAGATCCGAATGGTAGCTTTAGATGCAAATTTCTGTGATAAGAATGGAAATAATCACGTAAGCGTCTTCAAGGATTTATGACTACAAAAGAATTTGGAAATTCATCATCATCATCATCATCATATCAGCCGAAAGACGTCCACTGCTGGACATAGGCCTCCCCCAAAGAGTGCCAAAGTGACCGATCCCGCGCCACCCGCATCCAGCGGACTCCCGCAACCTTTACCAGTCCACCTTGTCGGGGGCCTACCCACGCTGCGCCTTCCGGTACGTGGTCGCCACTTGAGAACCTTTCCGCCCCAACGGCCATCGGTTCTACGTGCTATGTGCCCCGCCCACTGCCACTTAAGTTTAGCGATCCGGAGGGCTATATCGGTTACCTTGGTTCTGCTGTGGATAGCCTCATTTCTGATGCGGTCACGCAGCGAAACTCCCAACATGGCCCTCTCCATTGCCCTTTGGGTGACTTTGAGCCTTCTTATGAGACCCATAGTAAGCGACCACGTTTCAGTATTATGTTTAATTGGAAATTAGACTGAAATTAATAATAAAAAAACGAAAATAATATACACAGGACGGAAAGAACGAATGCCACATGGATGGCAACTGCCTCAAATATTGTAAATAGCACATTCTGTGTAAAGGAGATTTTCCTGTGTTTTTAAAAACAACAAATTCTGAATTTATGGATTTATGAAAAATCGCTTGCCTAGCAAGGTTTCACCTAACCGATTCTAGTGAAATTTTGTGACAAAACTCTATAATTAATTACTTAATTAGCGTCTGCCATATTACGCCGGGCCGCCTGTTTGTGCCGGACAACAACTCTAAAGCTCTCTTCCTAGTGGATACACGATCAGATTTGTGCGTGTATACACGCACAATGATTAGGGCACCTGACTTTATTATGCCTACATATGGCCCGGTACATTTAAAACTGGTATTTATGGTTGACATAATTATATCTTCAGTTAATTTATTTAATTATAGAAGACCTGCTAATATACACGCAAAATAAAACGCAACACTATAATTATGCAATTTATTCCATAGGTACTCATTTAACTATAAATATTAGGCTTAATCTTACAGGTAACGTTCAATTTCGAATTTCTGGTAACCATGAAACATCACAATTGATTTCTTAACATATTCATAAGATAAATTTGCTTATTCGTGAAGTACATAATTATATAAATAAAATGTTTATTTTGTAAATAATAACTTTCCTGCATCGTACTACTTCTCTTAAAAATCAATTGCCCAATCAATTGTCATTTTTCAACAGACAACCTAAATGGTAGGTAAAGGTTAAAATGCAAAACAACACAGGAAGTTCACGGATCGTATGAGCACTAGAACTTAACATATAAAATAAATATCGCTTAAAATTAAACAGAATTCAATTCATCGTCAATTTGACACAAAAATCATACAAAAGTCACAAAGAAATCTAGTAAAACTCGTTTTTTTTCTTTAACAAAATCAAGATTGATATTCTGCGAAATTTTGAAAAGGAAGGTCGGGAGCGATTCATGAATTTCGAGCGCTCGACCCTTTCATTCGAAAACCTCGTATTTAATTCTGTCGGTAGAAAGTAGGTGCCTGCAATTTTGACACTTAACCTTTCGGTGCCCGGCGACATCTCGTGATGTCGGGCGTAAAAGTGTGCTGGTGCCCAGCGACATCATCTGATGTCAGGTGTCTTGCGCCCAAATTTCTACCTTTTTCCCCCGTAATCAGGTCTATTTTAGCTGATTCACGGGTTTTTTGAATAGAATGAAACTCAACCTATCGACCGTTATCCATAACTTACCTGTAATTGGTCAAAATTTTTCCAAAAATGCGTTACAATTTGGCGGTTATTTTAGTCGTTGATTGGTATCGCTCGAATGCGTGACAGTTGTGTTTTTTTGCTTATATATGGATAGTTTATCAAATCAAATGTGAGTAAAGTGTTATTATAATGATAATATATACTTTATTGAATCTAAAAATATATACACATCAATATGAAACAAATTCGTAGCCGAAAAAATGACAAATACAAACAGGCCGCCAACAAGAGTTTGAACGTGGCTTGAGTACACGTTAATTTTGTAATTTGTTTCAATGAGTATTTTATTTGAACCCCCTCAGAGATTTTTAGACAGTTTTACTGCAAATTTTATGAATTTTATTTTAGTGTAATATGTTTACTACTAATAAAAGGTTTTCAATTACATTTTAGCTTTCAAATTCAAGTCGGTCTAGGTATTGCCGCCATTTTCGGTAATAATTCTATATAGAGGATGTTCACTTTTTGACTCGATACAAATCGTGTTTTATTATATTTATTGTATGTTACTTTATGTCATAATTTGAACCATATATTTACCCAAATATCGATTCATCTGAATATATGGCAACTCGGGAAGGCTCATATCCACGGGCGAGCATGGCAGTCCTGTCGAGGATGGTCAAAGTAAATCACGCGTTGAACTGCCATACTCGCCCGCGTGGATGCACCATAATGTAATCAGAAATAATAAAGTTACGATTTACGTTTTTTTTTAATGTAATGAGCAAATATACGAAAATGCAGTAAATTACATTTTCTAGTACAGTAAATGAGGAAAAACACCAGCCTGTATGTTTCACCTAAGAAAACCCAGTGACATCATATGATGTCGGAGCTCACTTCAACAAAGTCCCTGGGTTCCAGTACTTTCTGAACTGCAAAATTCTGGGCATCGAAAGGTTAAATCGTGTTTCATCATCATCATCATCATATCAGCCGAAAGACGTCCACAGCTGGACATAGGCCTCTCCCAAAGTCGCACCATGACCGGTCCTGCGTCACCCAATGGTATTACTTTTATTTAATTTTCGAGCGCTCGGAAGTCAAAAATCGGCCCCCAGAAGCGGAAACTATTGCATACGCTAGCATTAAAAATTGTTTAGGTGAACTGTGACTCTTTAAGAATGCCACTGGGACCGTCTTTGCCATTTATATATTTTAAAGCTGTCTTTTTACACTACAACCCCGAAAAAAATATTCCTAAATGGACATACGAGTATCTCTAGTTCCAGTGACTTCTATGTACATTTTACATCAAGAGCAGCAGAGTCATAGAAGTTTCATGATCAAACTGACAATTAACCATCGCAAAAATTCCAAAGTACCTTACCAATAAGTTATTTCCCTAAAAAGTAATTCATATTCATCGATAATTATTAAACTTCTTAATTAATAGTTGGGTGATTTGCACCCTAGATTCCTTCTCAAGAAATGAAGTCAATACTATTATTTCTTCAGTGATACCTTATTATCTATTAGATGATTATACTTTCGCAGCTTCTTTAGCTTCCTTCAAACTTCTTTCTCTTTCTAACAATCTCTTCCTCACTTCCTCTGGATTGTATCTCTTTTTGTAAACTCTACGAACTCTTCTGACCGGATTTACGTTTCTGGCTTTAATAATTTTTCTCTTTCCATAATTATTATTGCTTATAACTGAAGGAGCTCTGGAATCTTCTAAGTGCCTAAAATTCCTGGGCTTTCTTGTTGAGTTATTGTAGATATCTCTTTGTTCTCTTATGGTAGCATCGTAAAACACTTTTCCATTTACAATCGCTTTTCTAATGTTTTCCGTTGTACTCAATACCCTTGGTGGTCTCACAAATGTTGTCTCACTCACTTCTAAGCTTCTATCATTATTTTTCTCTCGTTCTATTTCTTCTTTAGTTACTTTTTGAATGATTCCCCTCCTTTCTGTCGTTGGGAATCTATTGCCAAAGTTGAAATCGACTAGATCTTTATCAATAGCTATGTTTTTGGATTCTAAATCTTTTTGGGATCTTTTTTCTAAAATCAACTGACCACCTCGCCGTGAAGCTAGTAGTCTACCTATAGCTTCAATTTGTTTTTCCTCTGCTTCCAAAGTTTTTAAATCTGATTCTTTTTCACCTTTTTTAGCGTCTTCGATGTCTAGAACTTCTATAGATTCTGTTAAATCTAATTTGTCATCGATACCTTTTAATTTGGCATTATCCATATTGGAAATAACTGGCTTCAGTATTTCTACATCAGAACTATTACCTTTTGTCTCCTTTACTGTATCTTCCTTAGGTTCTTCTGTTGGTTTTACTTCTGTTTTAGGCGTAGTTGTTTTTGCTTTCTCGTTTTCATCTTGAATATCGTCAACAATATTGGTAATATTTCTAGTCTTTTCATCTCTGTGTTTTTTTACATCTAAACCATTATTGATGGGTTTTTCAATATTGATTTGAACGAATTCTCCTGGTTTCGGTTTTGGAAGTTCTGGCCTGATTACCCTATCTATTCCGTTTGGTCTGTTTGGCCTGTCTGGTCTATCTGGTCTAGGTCTCTCTGGCCTTTCAGGTTTTTCCGGGTATAAATCATAATTATCAGTTGTGGGTGTGGATTCATTAAATTTGAAATAGGTTATATTTGGTGGAGGTCCTTTGTGAAGATATGCAACTGGCCAGTACCTGGAAAGATAAATACAGTTATTAAATTCTAACATTATATTAGAATGTTACAAATCGGAATATTAGTTAATGTTTGTCATGTTTAATTAAACACGTGCTTCTTCGTCGTTCGCTAATGACTGAGGGCCGCGATCAATCATAAATCATGTTCTATGAGGACGAACGTGGTCAAGGGCCAAAGGGGCTTCACCTTCACCTTGTTGGTATCCGGGCTCTGGCGTTTCCCCTTGATTTGGCCCAGTCCGGTTCTTCCATTGAGGTGGTGCTGGTTTGAAAGCATAATGTGCCCAAGGATTTTGAGAATTCCGTATTCACCAATGGTTGATAGCTACATTACATTGGCACTCCCAGTCCTCCCAGCAATGGCGGGTCTGACTCACAGCCACAGCACGCAAGCGCCAGGTGTGCGCAGCAGTCCAGGCCCCGTATCATGGCCGAGCTTATCACGCGATAAGTGACAAGATAGAGCGTCAGTATCGTTCTATCGGACGGTGTCAGCCAGTGACGGACTCTCTATTTTTACACATATCACGTGATAAGTTGACCATGATACGGGCCGGGGTGCTTACAGTTGGTACCTTACACCTCACACACACACTTAGTTCCTGTCGCTCCTGTCCAGACCTATGTTGCGCTATCGAGTGACGTCTGGGCGCATATCCTAGTTATCTTATACAGAGGGTTACAAGGAAACCTTACCTTGGCACTCCTAGGCCTCCTGGCACCGGTGGGTCCAGCTCCTGTGGCGAGTCCGGCGCCAGCGGCGCCCAATGGCCGGCGCCAGGACGAGGGTAGTTGTGCTGGTACTTGATGCGAGGACGGCTTATTGGGGGCACGCGAGTGTAGCCTGGAATTAATGTGAACCATTAGGGAGAAAGGAAGACATTGATGATGAGAACCTATATACTGAAGCTTAATGTATGCACATTAAAGCGATTATGCTTTAAAGCGATAAGACCGCCTGTTGTGTCCATTATTTATTAAGCAATTTTTTTGTAACCTGTTTGTCTCTCTTGTTGTGGTGCAATAAAGAGTATTTATTATTATTATTATTATCTCTTTATTTAATATTTATCTTAAGTTAGGTTTTTACAATAATGATATAAAAAGTAAAATATAAAATATAAAACATAAAACCATTATAAAAACCTAACCTAGGGTACCGCCGGCAGCGAGGCGGGGCCTAAGCTGCCGGTGGTCAGGGCGACAGAGACAGGAACCTCCTGACTATTCGCGCAGTGTCCAGGAGTACCGCCTTCTGTATCTGACCCTTGATCCAGCCATCTAGCGAGAGTCTCTTGAGGTGACGGTCGAGACTCTTCGCTATCAAACCGTTCGCCGAAACGACTATCGGGACGATGTTCGTCGAATCAACATCCCACATGGCGGTTACCTCGTGACAGACAGGTCTAGGTACTTGCTGGCTTTGTCCTTTTCGGCCTTCACGAGGTTCTCGTCATGGGGGATGGTGATGTCGACGAGCACTGCCTGGCGTTTTGATCGATCTATCAGCACGATATCAGGCCTATTGGCAAGAATAGTTCTGTCCGTGATGACAGATCGATCCCAATAGAGCGTGGCACGACCATTTTCGAGAACTGGCGCAGGTGTGTACTTATAGTAAGGCACTTCGGAGACCACAAGACCGTATAGCAGAGCAAGTTGCTGGTGAATAATTCTGGCTACAAGGTTATGTCTGTGCAAGTACTCGCCGTTAGCAAGATGACCACAACCGGAGATGATATGCCTGAGTGACTCCCCGGGACGGCGGCATGCCCGACAAATGTCGACCGTACCGTCCTTCAGGATATACCTCCGGTAGTTGTTCGTCATGATAACTTCGTCCGCAATTGCACAGACAAAACCTTCGGTTTCCCCGAAGAGATCCCCGAAACGTAGCCAGTTCACCGACGCGAGCAGATCTACATCGGGCCCTGTGAGGGCCTTGTAGAACCGCCCGTGTAGCTCCTTGCTCCTCCATACCGCCTTGCGGTCCTCGGCGCTCATTACTTTAAATCTGCGCCAGTTCTCGTTTGCCAAGGAGAGCGGGGTGAAGTTTCCGTCTACTGCTACTACGCCGCGATGCATCCCACACTCGTTGTTTAGGAAATAATCCCTGAGACTGTACACCTCGCGGTTGTGGAGGTCTTTGGCATTTAAAAAACCGCGACCTCCACACTTCCGCGAGATGTACAGATGTATTATTATTATTATGTGTCATATATAGGATACGTTATTGTCAAAGAAGAATATAAGATGCATAAAGGCAAACTTATCCCTTGCAAGTGATCATCATCCTCCTAGTTATTTCCGGTAATGACCCTAAAGGAGCCCGGGGTCCGCTTTGAAACCTAATCCCAAAATTTGGCATAGGCACTAGCTTTACGAAGCGGCCATCTGACCTTCCAACCCAGAGGGAAAACTAGACCTTATTAGGATTAGATCGGTTTCCTCACGATGTTTTCCATCACGGAAAAGCTAACGGTAAATATTCCGTACATAAGTTCCGAAAAACTCATTGGTACGAGCCGGGATTCGAACCCACGACCGCCGATTGACAGCCGCTTGCCTGATCAGTGGATCAGGCATGCGGCTGTCAATCGGCGGTCGTGGGTTCGAATCCCGCCTCGAAGCGTAGTGAGGCTACCGTAGCTCTCCCTTCCCAAGCAAGTGATATAGATTTAAAATAGTGAAAGACAACCAAGCGATGTTGATGCTATAACGATAGCTGGCTGTCGTGAAGACACGACCGACACCTGTGAAAACGGTCTACCAGAAGAGGTCACCCACGATCTTGCAAATTGGTGGTTGTCCTCTTAAGGCGGTGCATTGGAAATTTTCGCGTCCTTTGAAACGCCGTTCTGACTAGATTATGGAACAATAAGGTCTGATTTTCAGATATATGATTCTTGACTATATCATTGTTCGTCTGATTTATACATGATTGCTTAAAATTTTCTCGATAAAAAATCCAAAGTTGGGTCTGTATTTTCCTTCTTTTACTCAGCCTACTCAAACGATATATTATTTTACGACACAATCAAGTTAATACTATAGTATTTTATCTCATCTAAAATCTTACTTGATGAATTTTTAATAAAACTTCACTAAATCAGGTATTTATCGAATTTTGTCCAAAACAACGATTCCCGAAGAGTGTTACATCTCTTTTTCTCGTGGGCGGAAGGCATCAGCGTGTCTTTCTGTAGGGGGCGTGTACGACTCAAATAAAGGAATCCCCTTAAGGCGGTAGAATGCACCCTGTTAAGCGGTGTTCGTTAAATTGACAACATTTCAAAATATGTAATGATGCCTAAATCGAAAACCATTTCGGTAATTATCTTATCTGAACGTAAAACATTTAAAGTGATTTTCCCATTCTTATTCTTACTCGTTTCCGAGAAAATCACCAAAATCTGTAAAACGCGGTATACCCCCGTGCGTGACGTCATTCCTACGACTGTTAGTGAAAGATGTTGACAGGTGCCATAGAGAGGGGAAACCATCATTTTACCGAAAATAGTTTCATCGATTATCGTTTCCCATAACACTATTCGCAGAATTTCATCATCACACAGGAATCATTCATCGAACTTCGTTCGATCGCTCATACATTTGCTCGAAATACCATTTACACAAAAATGAACTCATCGAGTTTCACTTCAATATTTTATTTGTTCATCGACATAGTCGTTCATCGAATCGCCGTTACTATAATTTTGTTTTAACATAAGTTTCAGTTCCCAAAATTCTTATTACATAGAAAATCGTTTCATCTGTGTTTGTCACTTGATAATATTTACCTTTCAACGAACTGAGTAGGTACATTTCACCGAGACTTTGGACGTAGGTATACATAGAGCTCTAAGCCTACCCACCTCTCCCTCTGGATATCGGATTACCTTCCTATTCTACTTTAAGGCAGGCCAGTGTAGGTACGACGACGAGCGAAGCGAGGAGGAGTGTTAGGTGAACTGTGATCCTATAGCGCGCGAGCCGAGCGAGCGCAGCGAGCGTGCCGCGGCAGCGGCCGGCGAAGCGCCAGAACCGTTTTTTTTAATATCACTTACTTAGACTTGTAGTAATCGCTACTAAGAATATAATAAATACATGTATGTAATAATAAATATTTATATAATATTTACTTATATACACACCTAATATACCTATAATAACTTATTAATAATAAATTGATTTAATATTGCTCGAGATATATACATAGATATATATTACTCTGAACATAATTAATAAACGTACACATATAAATACATAAAAATATAAATAAATATAACAACATTCACAACACTAAATACATATAAGAAATAAATAAATAAATAAAGTCATTAATCAATCAAAAACACTTACCATAACCTTTTCACACCTTTCATTCGGAAAAGTAAGTTTTGCTCCACGACGAGAGGGACCAAAACGCTACTTTTCTGTTCAAGCTACTTTTTTAATTTATACATTGGCATTGGAACTTGTACGCAATGTGCCAATTAAACACAGATGTTAATAAAATAATCGATTGTAATTTCATCGTAATCGATTCAAAACGAACATATTTCAAGTTTTAACTATAACAATGTTGTATAAAAATTTATAAATATTTCGTAATATTTAAAAATTAGTAATAAAAATTAAGATAATTTAGATATATTTTAACAATAGCTTTTTTTTAAATTTCCTCATAGTCGGTGTGAAAAATAGTATGTGTCACTCGGTAGCAAAATTATTTTCGTCTCAGGAGTAAACACTTGATCCCTCACTACGCTCAGGATTCAATACACCGCCCTCGCCGTAAATATACTATTTTGCTCCCTTGTGACACAAATAACTATAGTAGCCGTGTCGGAACCGAAATGTCGGAGATGCAACGCCGAGCACCGTGGACAAGCCCGCGTGACGTCACACAAGCGGACCGGCTCCAGCGGCCGCGCGCCCGCGCCGCCCGCCAGTCAGAAACCCATCTCGACGCCGAACGCATGACGCTTTGCTCCGCGCGCATACGCTTAATGCTTACGATAACTATCTATTTACCTACTACTCATGCTTGTGCTTTTGTACCGCTTCGCCGTAATATACATGTGAATGTGATTGGGTCGTTTTCTTGGACTATAAACCCCAACGACCTAAAGAATTAATATTACGTCTACATCGTATACGAAGCGTATATGAGCCAATGCGGACCCATTTTATCCGTTAGGTATTATATACTTAGACGAAATGACCTATAGGTAAACAGCTTGGTAGAAAAATGAAATATTGATCGTGGCAACAAAAATATATGGAACATACCAACATTGAACCCTGTTTCGATAAATGAATACCTACTATACATAACTGACTATTCTATGAAAAGTAAATACGATGAATCGTTATGCTACGATTTGAGACAAATTCGAAACGATTAACGATGAAAAGTTGTTCGATGAAATAACAAACTATGAATTGATGATTATGTGAACAAGAAATACAACGAAATGAAATTCGTGGAATAGTTTTCGGTGAAATTTAATGTAAATCGGCGTAATGCGTTTCGATAAAATGATAGACACCCCTTAGAGAGACATAATAATGACGTCATATTTTACTTACGACCTATTGGAATTCACTACTTTTAATTTTGATATATTTGGATGAAAATAAACATTTATAGGGCGAAATAAAAAACACGTATACCTTAAAATTTCATTTTCTATCGAACTAAATCATATAATGGACCACTTAAAAAATGAAATGGTGTCAATTCTGATTATATGGTAACTTTGACAATTTGCTATGGAATGTCAGTTGCCGCCGCCATATGTATACATACGTTGATTGTTTTGTAACCGTAAGTTGGTGCAACTTGCCCTCAGACAAGCAATGTGTGGCCGGCAAGTATGTGCATCTTGCTCTAGCGTACAAAGTCAGCGTAAGACAGCAATAGTTGCCAGCCAGAAATTGCACGAAAATGTGGCCCGTCTTAAGCCCCATTACAAAATACCAACCTGGCAAAGGATTCCCGTATTGGTCGTAATACGCCTTCGGTCCATCTTTGTACAAATCGTCCCAGTATTTCCTGTCTCCCTCTGATATGTACGGGCCCAGTATAGGTTTGTCTCTGTCGTCGGGTAGGTAGCCGGGTCTACCGGCAGGGGACCAGGGTCTACCTGGAAGACGGGAAGGAGGTTCTGAAACAAAAAGGTGTTATTAAAAGTAATCATCATCATCGTATCAGCCGAAAGATGTCCACTGCTGGACAGGCTTCCCCCGAAGAGCGCCATTCACAATGACATTTTCTCCCTCGGACGCTCGGGTTGTGGAATGAGCCACTACCAGTATAGGGTTCTTCAAAAAAGGAGTGTATAATTTCTTAAAGTTGCGAGCGTTTCTAAGAGTTGCAAGCGTCCATAGGCTACGGTAACCACATACCATCAGGTGGGCCTTAGGTAAGCTTCTTTGCAACCGACATGGTATAAAAAAAATATTACTGGTTCTGCGCTACCCTCACCCAGCGGACTCACGCGCCCTTTACCAGGTCATCCGTCCACCTTGTGGGGGTGTTAAAAGTAATACTTATTGCCATTAACAGTGACGTTTAGATTGACTTTAAGTGGCACCAAATAGGGAAGACTCGCATTTTTTGGCCAAGTTAGGCAGTGGTCCCACCGCCGGCGAGTAAGCGAGTGTTACTACGTGCTACTCGCTCAAGCGAGTAAGAATTACTATGAGAGTACTCGCTACTCGCCTTAAGTAATATGCTGCTGCTAAAACTCTTATCTATCACACAACAGGTATCCAGAGGGCGTAGCACGGTTGCCCTTTTATCACTTACCTATCGTTGTGGATAAGACATCCCTCACTATCGCAGTCGATGTCTTATCCACAGCGATAAGTGATAAAATGGCAACTGTGCTATACCTTCAGTTAAATTAAAGTTACATGTACTACTTACTTACTTACTTAGTGCAAAGATAACGGAAGTACAGATTATAATTTGAGTAATACGTACCCCTATGGCTTTGTGAGGGGTGTGGCACATTATGTTGATGGTACGGATAGTATTTTTCACTGCAAGGACGCCATTGGTCCATCTCTGGTCCAACGTAACACCTAAAAAAAAAAAACAGCAATGTACAGTCACCAGCATTCGGATCTGCCACAAAAAAAAATCGCGCATATATAAACATCTGACACACGTTGACACGATTCTATTTCTGGGGCCTTAAGGACGTGTCAGTTATTTATGCGCTTTTTGTTATGATAGCTTTTAATGCTGGTGACAAATTGAAGGGAAGCGTTTTAAGCGTTCCATATCAAAAATGGTAAAAAAGGAACCCTTATGGTGCGACTCCGTCCGTCTGTCTGTCTGTCACAAAGTGAAATATCTCACGAACTACTTAAGCTATCAATTTGAAATTTGGAATGATTATAAATGAGAGTTATCCGCGTGCATGGAAAATGAAAATTTTAAATATACATTTAAATTTACTATGAAAAATTACGAATTAGGTCATTTGAAAGGGCTTGAGTTGCACTTTTCGAAGCAGTTTTTTTATTCTACATTGGTAAAATTTCGATTTATGAAGGAAAATGTAAAAAAATACAATTCCCCCCCTTATCTCCGAAGTTATTCTGATTAAGATAAACATAAATATTACTGGTAAAGTATAACTTTTTCTGTATCTAGCGTATTCTTTGTTTTGTTTTGATTTTGAGGAGGGGACAAAAAAAATATGTTCAAGTATTAGGTCAAGTGGGGTATCATATGAAAGGGCTTGAGTTGCACTTTTTGAAACACTTTTTTTTTGTCATTGGTAAAATTTTGGTCTATGAAGGAAAATGTAAAAAAAATACCCCCCCCCCTTATCTCCGAAGTTATCACAGCGAAAAATTTTAAATAATTACTTGTGATTAAGATAAACAAATATTACTGGAAAAGTATTTTTTTTCTTCATATTTTTTGTTTTATTTACAAAAATCATTTCCTATTTAAGTTTTGAAATTCCTATAAGACTATAGTAGTGTAGTATAATATAAAATACTCTCTTTCAAATAAAACAAAAATAATAGAGATCGGTTCACGTGATAAACAATAATCGCTAAAAGACCAACATACATACTAAGCCGATTGCCCTTGCACGTTAGTACCAAATGGGGCCGATAGATGGCGCTGACCCCATTCGCGCTGTTAAGATTTTTCTAGAATTAATGGGGTTGGGATTGGGACGCGTATATTTATTTTCAATAGCAGGTCAAAAAAAGATCGCGATTCAATTGTCTTGATGTAAAAGTTACTCGTTGTTTGAAATTGAATTCTATTGTGTTGGGTTAAAATAAGTAATTTAACAAATATTGGGCCATTTACTTTACCTTGTGTTAATTGTTAGTTTGTACGGAACCCTCGGTGTGCGAGACAAACTCCCACTTGATGCCTCGCACTTGACCGGTTTTATATAGCTTCCACCAAATTACTGCCCTTTCTTACCAAGGCTTATTTTATCTTATCTTATCTAGATGAGGGCCATTTTGGATGCACTTCGACCCAGTGGGATCTTTTGTGCATTTGCCCTCTCCTTAAGCTCGCTTACCAAGGCTTACTAAATCCTTCGCTGTAGCCGCAGCGATGACTTGGTGCACAGCAGTAATCCCAAGACCCTGTAGGGAATCTATGATTAACAAAAACAATTTAAAAAACAGGAGGCAGATATTAGGCTCAGTTATGAATAGGTATTGTCTATGGAAATACTAGCTCCAGCCCGCGACTCCGTTCGCGTGGAACTCGTTTATATCGCAGCTCCATACAATCTTTTACCCCCATTTCACCCCTTTAGGAGATGATTTCGGAGATAAAAACTATCCTATGTCACTCTCCACCCCTTCAACTATCTCAACTTAAAATATCACGTCAATGCGTCGCTCCGTTTTGCCATGAAAGACGGACAAACAAACACACACATACACTTTCCCATTTATAATATTAGTAGGCTTAAAACTTGTGGATGCTCGCCGTGGTTCTAGAATCCAGGGAGTCGCCATATGTTAAAATTTGAAATAAGTTTTTTTTTCGAAGTCAAAATCCAATTACATATATATTAACACGTGTATGTATATAATTGATTAATTATACTAAAAACACGACTTTTAAAAAAATAAACTACTTTAAGTAACAATTACAAAAATCTCTTCTTCAATCTTATAATTATGTATTATTCGGCACTACTGAATCTCTGATGAGGCACTGGCTTTCGGAATCAGTGTATCATAATCCTCATCTATTGCTATTTCGTGTTCATCGTTAAAATGGTAGTAAGAATGGATCATTATTATTTTTTCTATATTTTCCGGGGTTAAATAAGTTCTGGACTTATCAAAAATCCTTTTGTGTGTTGAGAACGACCTTTCCACGTCCACTGAAGTTAAAGTTGTATTTTCCAGAAACTTTTCCGATTCGTCATATTTGTGGTGCGTAGTGCTAAAATTCCGTATAGTATCATAGTCGGGATTCCGATGTAACACTTTTTCTAGTTTATCTAGAACAGTATCGTTAGCACACCATAGTAAAACAATACGTGCTTCGTCAACAACTTGTAAAGAGTCAGCGAGATAAATATTGGTACACTCTAATCCAGTTATAGTTTTCGGTATTATTTCGTAGGCGTTTTTTATAAAATCAAGATCACTTCTGAGATTGATGTTTGAAAAAACCTCTTTAGCATTTTTAATATATATGGCATCTTTCGACTTTAAGTTTGCAACTATATTTTTTATTTCTTCAAAATATGTACTGTAATAGAAAACTGCAGTTAGCCAAGCGCCCCATCTGGTTATTACAGGTTCGGGTATCATGACATCTAATATAATGTTCTATTTTTACACTTTGACGTCGAAAAAAATATTTTAATATAATGGCGACTCCCTGGGTTCTAGAACTACGGCGAGCATCCAAAAGTCCTTAGCCTAAATATTATGTTAGGCTTTAAGGTATTTGTTGCTATGAGCCTTAGATGCCTGAAATAAATCGCACCCTTAGAACGGAACCGACCTAATCCAAAAACACAACTTTTTGGGAAAGCGCTAATAAAGATTTTAAGTCGCAAGAGTCGTTTAGAGTCGTTTATCCATACAACTCAATTTGTCAATTTTTTGAGTTAGGTCAGTTCCGTTCTAAAGGTGTCAAATGGTTTATTATTATTACTACTTATTAATAATACGCCTCAGCGGCATCTACCTCGAAGATGTTACAACGTTTGAAACGGCACCAAATTATTATTGTTATTACGCCTTAGGGAGGCTCGCAGCGACATCTACCGCGAAGTTGTTAAGTATGAGACGTCACCAATTTCTCAAATTATAGTGAGAATTCGTGCTAAAGTGATCTTTACCGACTTCCCCTGCCTCCGGTTCACAAGCCCAGTGTCCCGCCACCTGGTTTTGCGCGCACGTGGTGCCCCCGCGGCACGGGAACCCAGACACGGTGTACTTGCTCCAGGACACGGAAACTGTGGAGTAGATCAGTTATAAGTATTTTGGACTACCCCTTTACGACCAGGAAATCGTGAGTTGCAAAGTGAAGAATGAACTTTAATGACAATTGACAAAAATGTAAATTCAATGTTGATTTCTAGAAAAATATGTTACATTTCCAGCGATGCTTAATCTTATTATTTTATGATTTTAAATTGCCAATTGCAAATTGCCTGAAATTTAAAATTAGACTTTGGGTCTCCTTACACCTATCGACACGGAATCAGCGCTAGCCGATGAAAAAACTCTTTATGTCCACGCAATAAGAGCGAAAAAACGTCGATCGGCTCGGTTGACGCGAAGCGACGTCCATCGACGGGATAACGAAAAAAACAGGGACCCGCCCACTCCTTCCAAGAAAAAAGCCTTTGAACGGGTTAGTCGTTCGTCACTTGCTGTCCTTTATTGATTGAAAACTTAGGGCCCGAAAGGGGTTTCCCTTACGGGGCGCTACCGCTACTGATAGAAAAACCCTTTCGAAAGGCTTTTTAAAGGGTTGACTACCCATTAATTGTGCTTTAAAAGCCAAATGAATGGGTATTGAGGAGCATCGACTTCGGTAAGCAAACCCTTTCAAAACCCTTTGAAGGGGATACCGGAGGGCGGAGGGAGGGGTTTTGGAGGGCTATAATAGTCAAATGAATGGGTTTTGAGGAGCATCGGCTTTGGTAAGCAAAGCATTACGAAAAACCCTTTCAAAAACCCTCGAAGGGGATACCGGGCGGGTCCCTGGAACAAAACGAAAGGACTGTGGTAAAAAAACTACTCGGCGAAAGCAGAGTCCGCGTCTATAGGTGTGGGCTAAGTATTTAAATGGCGAAACTGCCATATAAACACGTCAACTCAATTGTTTAATACTCGTTAGTAACTACCGAATCTACAATGAATGATTGTAAAGTGAACGAAAAGATATATGACAATGTCGTATTTTTTTTTATCCCACCAAAGCGTGCTTTTAAATGAGTTTATGTATTACGTTATGGAATGTGCTATCTACGTCTAATAAGTACAATTTTGTCTAACATCAGTATCAAAATGTAACCTGAAAACATAGAACGACAATTTAGAATTTTGAAACCAATTAATCAACTTTAACAAATTACAGTTATCTGATCGTGTAGTCGAAAAAAACGTACCAAGAAAACAGCAGGCTATTTCACGAATGGATTTTGAAGATGGTTGGCCAAACTACCCATATTTAACATTTTTAGTTTCATTCAAAAAATCTTGACTTTTTGTCCATAGGAGTAGTCACGTAGCGTTTTGAACGCGCGTTAGGTACATCAAAATGACGTATTTCTATACAGGGTCTCCCAGAATTTGACGTCAAGCCGTAAACGGATGATAGACCAAGTCATAACAGTTATCATAAAAATACAAAAAAAAACCAACTCATGTTCTTTAAAAATTATGGTCACTTTAAAAATTCACTAAAAAATCCAAACCCTGTAATGTGGACTTGGTCTATCATCCGTTTACGGCTTGATGTCAAATTCTAGGACACCCTGTATAAAAATTGCCATTTAGATCTACCTAACGTACGTACAATTCGTAACATGATCGACCTGCAGCACTACTTGAGTTAGGTAAAGTCTTATTCTACAATACTCACTAGGTCCATCTTCTTTCTCACCAGGATAAGGCCTCTCTATCGGTCGAACTGGCACTTCTATCGGCCGAACAGGCCTTTCTATCGGCCGAACAGGCCTTTCTATCGGCCGAATAGGCCTGACCTCAGGCCTATACCCAGGCCCGCTTTCAGGCCTATACCCAGGCCCGCTTTCAGGCCTATACCCAGGCCCGCTTTCAGGCAAATACCCAGGCCTGACTTCCGGCAAGTGCCCAGGCCTACTTTCGGGCAAATATCCAGGCCTGCCTTCGGGTAAATATCCAGGCTTTTCATGCCCAGGGTACCCAGACCCACTGGGGCTGGAGGGCAGATAGGGTTCATAAGGTTTGTAATTTGGATAGCTAGGTTCAAAACCAGGCTTGTAGCTCGGGTAGTCAGGCCGGGATTCTGGGTAGGGGTAGCTTGGCTTGAAGCCTGGACTTGGTTCTAAGTAAGGTTTTCCTGGCCTGTAGGGGCCTGATGGGCCTGACGGCGGGCCGGATGGACCTGATGGTACGGACGGTGGACCGGACGGCGGACCGGACGGCGGGCCGGACGGTGGGCCGGAGATGTAAGGTACTGTAGAAAAAAATAATGATGTTCTTATTCTGTTAGGTATAAAACAGGTAGATAATGAACCAATTGTGACGCAGTGTTGATAATGTAAACAGGAATACACACATTGTTTGTTGCATCGTGGTCAAGACTTGGACTAACAAGTCAAATCTGTAGCTTTTATGAAACGCACGCTCAGTACCTATGAGGTTTGTAGGGAAATAAGTAACCAACCCAATCCAACGCTGATCTTCTGTAGCACCATCCAGTGATGACACGGTAGGGAACAACAAAAAATAAAAATAAAATACATACACAGTCAGATTGCTTAGGAAAGTGAACATAACTAAGCATTGTTGCTTGGTTTTATTACCTGTAGACTGTGTTTAACAACTTATAAAAGTTGAAAACCCTCGACATTTTCTTCTCGACAGCCAACATCTCAAAAACGGCTGAACAGATTTTGATGAAACCTATCTAAGAACACTCGGGATGAAATTATCTATGACACAAAAAAACCGCATTCAAATTGGCCCATCCGTTTGGGAGCTACGATACCACAGACAGATACACAGAGACACAAACATGTTAATCTTATAACAAAGAGAGGGGGCTTTGCGTCGGGGGTTAAACTGCACATGTTGTATGTTACCTTCAGGAGCCGGCAAATAGCTTGGTCCACTGGGTTCGTCTGATCTGTCAGGTGCAGGGTATGGCACCACAGGAGGCACCAACGGTCGGGGCAACTCCGACACGTGGTCGCTGTAATGATAATAATGATCGTATATATAGCTTGAAGCCCCCAATGACGTAGAGTGCTGAGACATGGAGTTCACAAAGGAGCATAAAGTACGGGTAGCACAGAGAGCCATGGAGCGCGCCATGCTCGAAATGAATCAACAAGACCGAGTGAGGAATACTGAGATCCGACGTCGCACTTAAGGTACGCGACGTTGGAGAAATCATAACCGAACTCAAATGGTGTTGGGCCGGACATATTGCCAGGCCGCGTGACAGTAGATGAACGTATACGGATTGGTGGCCACTTACAGGAAAGACATAACCCTACCCTCTTTCGGCAGACGGATAAAAAGAAGCGACGGTCGTCCACCAGCACGATGGGTTGACGACATAAAAATGTCCGCGGGTCATTTCTGGATGAGACTAGCACGGGACCGGGATAAGTGGAGTACTCGAAGAGAGGTTTATGCTCAGCAGTGGGCGATTAAAAGCTGAAAATTATGATGATAATGATGATCATAATTTTCAGCTGCGCAAGCATCTGTTCATCGCCTGATGACTCAGTGAAGCGCGAGGGCTAAAGTGGATATAAACTATATGTACAGTGGTCAGTATGGGTCGTTGGACACTGTTTCGGGGTCGGTAAGTAACAATAGTACCTAGTGATTCTCTTTACGTATAGGTCCAGCAATGTGCGTCAAATCGCCACTGTCAGGTGAAAATTTGGGTTTCCCAGAATGCGTCATGTCAGCCAGCAGGTCTAGGTGTCAAAATACACCAATCATGTTTAATCACCATCAGATTTTAAAACCTGCTGTCAAATTTACCTCACCACAGTACTGGCAGCTGCTGACATAATGCATACTGAAAAACCTTCGTCGTCAAGTTGGGGAAACTGGTGAATAAGTCTACTTATATTTTAAAAGACTTACTCAAAGTCCTTCCCATGGATCTTCCTCCAACACTGCCCGTTGAAGAGGTCGAAGGCAAACAGCCAGTCATCTGCCGAATGCTCGTAGTCGACCCCCATCTGTAGGTCGAACAGGCGGATTTCGGAGAGGAGGCAGTTGTCTATACCGGGAGGGGCGTTGTTGCTGAAAAATTTAGTAAACTGGTTGGTTTTTGTAAATAATCATCGTTGAAAACATGA
Source organism: Epinotia demarniana (assembly GCA_945867215.1). Lineage (NCBI taxonomy): Eukaryota > Metazoa > Arthropoda > Insecta > Lepidoptera > Tortricidae > Epinotia > Epinotia demarniana. The sequence continues at coordinate 10,818,867 of OX244285.1, forward strand.
GAGGGAAAATGTTAGGACGTGACGATGACTGCTTATACCTAAGAGAGGCACGCCACGCTCAGGCTTTACACTTAAACTCACTTGAATGAAAAGCTGAGGCATCTAAATGGCGCATTGGTGCACGCCAACCCGCAGGCCTGCTCGTCCCGGACTCTAGCGTGGCCCTTGATGGCTGAGCCTGTCAGCTTGGCGGCGTTGTCGTATTGCAAATAGCACTCTGGAACAAAGAGTTCTTGGTACTCTACTTTCTTCTGGCAATGTATAATGCAGAATATTCTCGTAAGCCCAGGGAGTAGGTACTTATCCTTAGAGATAAATTCTGAAATTGCCGAGAAATATCCACAAATAATTCGCAACTGTGACGAAACATTCTGGCAAGATCCTTAAATCCCATTTATCTTCTACAGACCCCGCATCATGGTCGGCCTTACCACGCGATAAGTGACAAGATAGGAGCGTCGTCTCGTTCTATCGAACGGTGTCAGCCAGTGACGGACGCTCTATCCAGTCACTTATCATGTGATAAGACCGACCATGATACGGGGTCTGTTGGACTGGGGAAGTTTACCAAGAGTTTAAGGCTGATTGGACCCTCTGGAGAGCTAAAACAGTAAGTACATGATGTCACTATCATTAGTATCGAGGGAATGGCTGCTGGTTAAGTTTTTTAGTTGGTTATGTCAGAAGAGTGTTCCCTTAAGCGATGGCGATGTTCTCATGTTTTTTACAACAAAAAGCTGTTGTATTAGGTGGTCATGTCTTCAAAGCTTACCTTTCTTAGGCTCGCTATCGACAGTATTATCGAATAGAGCAGGCTCGCAGCCCCGTCCATAGTTCCCTCTCGCATACAGCTCGTGCCCTTCAGAGGGGCGCAGCCCCCTCCCAGCGGAGAGGGACGTGGGGGGCGAAGAAGTCAGGATGCAGTTGGGGAGGTCCTCCCCTATTGTAGGCGATGAAAACCTGTAGGGAAATATACGAAAATGTAATACGGTCAATATTATTTGTGCTGTTTTTGACAATATTTTCGTGAGCTTGCTGTTGGGGTATCATGCTCGTATTACATGGGTAACATGGATTGCCCGGTCATGCCCTAAAGGAGCCCGGTATCAAAGCAACACTTAATCCCAAAATTTGTCATAGGCACTAGTTTTACGAAAGCGACCGGCATCTTCAATCTGGCACTTCGACCCAATAGGGGTACCTCCGCCTTGCAGAAGACCACAGTCTTAATAACACTACTACTTGCTCTGTAGTAGTGTTGTGTTCCTGGAGGTGAGCAAGGTCGCCAGAGCTCCCGAGGTGCGTTGTGTTGAGAGCGAGGGCATTTGTTCCTTCAGCTGTCAACACGGCGAATCCTCAAACATATCAAGGGTCGAAAAGTCCCATGTTACTTACTCCTTTGGAGTTGCATGCCTCTATAGGCTGCGGTGCCCGCTTACCATGAAGCGGGCCGTACGCTTGTTTGCCACCGTCGTTGTACAAATAAAATAGTTCTTTGAGGGGTTTACCTGAAGCTGAACACTCTACAGAAGAATCCCGGCGCCCTAATGCACTCCGCCTCACAGGCGCCCAGACCAGCCACTGTTATGGCCGCTCTTGCGATGGACTCCGATACAGCTACGCCGGAGCGAACGTGCCAGAAACATTCTGTAGAAAATAAATTAAAAAAACCTTCAAGAACTGGCGAAACGTCTTGCGACAGGTGACCAGAAGGCTGGCTCATACCTTGCTCAACGCATTGGCACAGCACGGCAATGCCGCTAGTCTTTTGTTTGGGCACCTTACCACTAGGCAAAGAGCTGGAGCCAATTGTTTTTTGTAAATATTATTTGTATAACTAGTCGTTTATAAAGAGTGTATAGACAAAACTCAAAACCCTTCGGCCTAAAGATCTTGGCTTAGAACCATCTAGTCTATTTTAAATAAACAAGACTTTCGATTAAAAAACCTTCCCTTTGGGATACATGTTAAACCTATAAACAACCTTCTTTTTCCTGTTTAATTTAAGAGTTAATCACTCTTAACCCACGGTCTATTTCACATAGCTAGTCCTGTGACAAATACATATTTCTTATTCATCATACATTGCCACTAAATTATAGACATCGTAACTAAATTAATAAAACAATGTTAACAGGCACACCAAATACAACACAATAATACTAATTATAATAATTAAATACAGCTACTGAACAATATCGGCCGACAATCGAGAGTGTAGGTTCGCTCGTAGGCTTTCAGCATCAGCTGGGTTTTAAGTTTTAAACCAAGTTACGTCAGACTGTGTTTTAATGATAATGGATTTTAATGTAATAAAAATTCGACCTTACCGCTCTCGACCCAGGGTCTATGTGACACAGCACAGTCCTGCGGCATGGCGTAAACGTCTGACCCACTATCGGTGGCCAGGTCCAGGCCTCGGTAAGGCCGCTCGCTGAGGAAGCAGTTGTCTGAACCGTGGGAGTTGGAGTACCTGCACGAAACATCATCGTCATCATCATCGTTATCATAACAGCCGAAAGACATCGCCCTCCCACAAGGAACGCTCCGGCATCCACTAAACCAGTGACATTTACCAGTTCATCAGTCCGCCCTGGTATATCCACCCTGCGCCTCCCACACATATCGGTGGAGTAATCGCCACTCTGTTCTTCTCTCTGCCGCTGTTTTGAGCTCTTGATACGACATTACACTAACTTTCTCTTTAGCTTGGGCCATAAACGCACGTCTTGGTCTTCCCCTGCCTCTCCTTCCTTCTATCTTTCCTTCAATTATAGTTTTTATGTAATTGTAACACATACTACTACAAAATATCCGGAGAAAGTGACAAAGGATGTGTAATTTAGGTTTCTTTATTTAATTTCCTCGACGAAATTATTTGCCAAAGTTCCAGGTATTTTTCTGATTCTTCTTAGTTTAAATAGAAGCGTATAGAATCCATTAGGTTAAGTTAGGTTTTTTATGCTGGATGTTTTGAATGAGATAAAATAAGCGTTCACTGTATGTTTTAGGGATTTAGCGGTTGGTCTAATGGGAAAAGTTAGCAAGCAAAACTATCTCCTTCACTAATTGTTATTCCGGATAATGTCTACGGATTCAAAATCACACAGTATAACGATACTGAGAAATTACCATATTTTCAAAAAAATCAGGGGCCTTGAAATTAAAGAATGAAGCATACCGATAACTGTAGGAGACACATTTGAACTCTCGCTCCTCGAAGCAGGCCGCCTCGCACTCAAGAACGTTGTGTGCCAGGAGGGCTCTCCTGATGGAGCCGGTGCTTAGGGACATGCCAGGTCGACGCTCCGACGCGCACCCTTCACCTGGAAAAGACATGGATTCACAATGGAAAGCCAGCACGATTTTGGGACCACTACCTAACGCGTCACCTATTCCTTATTTTGTCATATTCGCTTCGAGCTCTGTGATTCGAAAAGCGTTGGCAGTGCTTGAATACGCTTGATGACGTTGTCGGGCGCCTTGCTTCTGGAACCTTGATGTGTGCTGCGGTGCTTAGTGTTAATATTTACCAGAGCTGCTCAAGGTTAGGGTGCGGTGTGCGAGGGGAAATTCCACCAATATGAAGAGATGCGTGAGCCAGCTAGCAATGGTATTGGTGATTTTTCCTCAGACAACGTTCCGCTACTTCGCACAGTTGGGGAAAAACGTGCAATCCTACCATTGAGCGTACCCATGTCAGTGATCGTTCACTTACAAATTCAGTTTCAATTCAAATCATTTATTTCAGGTTATTGGACCCATCTAAATAAAACCGTCCAAACAAGATTAAATAATACAACATCTCACCTTTCTTTTTAGGCGGCCCATAATGAGGTAACGGCTTATAAAAATTCGACTCCCCATAATCCAGTCCATTCCAGGTCCCAGCTGTTCCAGCCCCAGAACTCCCAGAACTATTCCACCACCCCCTCTTCCAAGATCCATACGCGTAGGGATGTATCTCATCATCCCCGTCCCTCCTCAAATCGTTGTAGTTGAAGTCTGTCTTAAAACTCCAGGGCTTGACGCCTTGGAAATCGTTGTAGTTAAAGTCACTCTTGGCGCCCCAAGGTTTAACCCCGTCGAGGTCCAGGCCGCTGGATAGCCGCCAATAGTTGATGGACTTGTGGTAATCGTTTCTGTTCTTGTAGTATGTATCTCCGCCGTAGTTACCGCCGTATTGGCCCCAGGATTGCTCGTCGTTGCTGCGGCCGATGCCTGGAAAGGGAAGAAGTCCGAGTAAAGGTTCTGTAAGCACTACAACGATTGACAACGGAATTTGTAGACGTGCAAAGTCCAAGCCATGATAGCGGCTTCACTAGATGATGGACATATGTAGTAACACAGGCACTAAGTTACAAATGTAATCGGCAGCTTTCATATATAATTGGTCTGCATGTCTCCTACGCCCTGCTTTCCTATAATCATAGAAGGGGTCCTGGTTGTTTGATTCGTGGAAGTCAAGCCAGTCCCAATCTCCCACCGGCCAGCTCACTCCCGGCTGACCCCTGAGAGGTTTGGAAAGGTAGCCTCAGTGATACATATATCTCCTGTTCTGCCACATCTAACATCGTTGATTACTGACGTGGGTCCCGTCTGCAGTCTGCGAGGGTTTAGAGGAAAGATTGCTGCAATCAAACCTATCTGCCGTTCCAAACCCACATTAAACATCGTAGATTCCTGATTAACTTAATGTCCTAAAACGCCTAGGTGGAGCAGAGGGCGACCAAATTATACAGCCATCTTGTCTTGTCTTGTGCTCGATATTTGATTTCGATCCAGGTCTTCCCAATGCCCTTCACTTTTGCCAGGGTTGAGCGCCTTTTTGCTTGCCTTGTGGGTCCAAGTTCTGATGCAGGTGATGAAAGTTAGTGTAGGCATCTTACTCACCGATTTGATAAGGCACGTATAACTGATCCTCATATCCCCTACGCCCTGGTTTCCTGTCATCGTAGAAGCGGTGCTGGTGACTGGACCCGTGGAAGTCTAGTCGGTCCCAGTCCCCCGTTGACCAGGTGGCTGCAGGCTGCGAGGGTTTGGATGAGAGGTAGCCGGAGTGGAGGTGGCCTGGAAATTAAATTTTTTTTTATGTAAACGATTGACTGACTAAATACCAGATTAAGTTCCTCCCACAACGCTCCCCTGAAGTAAACTGTGTATGTTTGACAGGATCAATAACTGATTTATGTCTCTGGAATGTAGCCTCTCAAATTACTAGGATATCAAGTATGCGTCAAACGGATCACCCAAAAACACACGCTACACGATCCACACAGTCCGATTGTCACTAGTTGTTTCGACAACGTCCCAAAACACAAGCACTCATAGGCTGCGGCGTCTGCTTGCGATGCCGCTTCGATCCGTAATACCTTTCTGGATAATATTTGATATGGTACATACAACAGGAAAAAAACCGGGCAAGTGCGAGTCGGACTCGCCCACCGAGGGGCCCGTATAAAGACTATTTTTTTAATGATTTAATTGCAAATGTAAATAGTTTTCAAACTTTTCCGTGTACTTGTAGTATAAGATCACTTGCCAAATTTCATAGTTCTTGGTCAACGGAAGGTACCCTATCCCTATACATTTTGATTCCCTTGAGAGTGTCGAAATTACGTATTTTGTAGCACAAATAGCCGTATGTTTTTTTTACGTGAACTTAGAAGTTCGATTATTTCACAGCGTCAAGACTGGACCTGAGTAAAATCATTCTAATTTCAACTCGACTCAATCAACTCGCTCCATGCATTAGCGAGATAAAGAGTCTTGACAGTCAGACAGACGCACAACGAAGTGATCCTATAAGGGTTTATTTTTTTCCTTTTGAGGTACGGATCCTTAAAATTATTACCAGGTCCTCTGAGTGTCTCTGGGCAGTTTGGTTCCAAGCTGTTTCGGTCAATCTCGTAAAAATCATAGTCCTTGTCTTCAACGAAGTCTCGGCGAAGGTCGAAGGCTTCAATGGGCTTCGTCATCAGCTCGCAGAGACCCTTGCCGCGGAAGGACGGGTCCAATCTGGAATAATAGTTGAAATTACGAATAAAAATTAGCTGCTCCACATCTCCGCCAGCGTATTACGGAGAACCCAGGCGCAGTCGCGGGATTAAATATAGCCTACTAGCTTCTGCCCGCGACTCCGTCCGCACGAACTAACACGCACGAAGCACGCAGAACCGATGGCTGTTGGGGCGGAAGGGTGCTCGACCACGTACCGGAAGACGCAGCGTGGGTAGATCCGCAAGGTGGACTGATGACCTGGTAAAGGTCGGGACCTTTACCAGGTCATCTTCCGGGAAGCCGCTGGATGCGGATGGCGCAGGACCGGTCATTGCGGCACTCTTTGGGGGAGGTCTATTTACAGCAGTGGACGTCTCTCGGCTGATATGATGATGAGCGTCAAGTGCAAATACATGGTTGCAACAACTTATTTAGATATATGTCCCAATCGAATTTAAACTTTCGTGAGACATGTTAAAATCGTATCGTCTCTATCGTATCGAGGAGATGACCTCCTGCCGCAATCTCACATAACTGCTCCAGTGCTAGACTGTCCCCCTCCCCCCGCCCTGTCGGCGAGTGCGATCCGCGCCCCTCGGCGTGAGGAACGGGCGCGGGCAGTGATACGAGCGACGCCGCCGCGAAAACATTCATCCTGAAGAAGAACTCGAAACATGTCGCCCGTAGTGATATTGAATACGTGAGTTGAACCGTGTAATTAAAAGTATTATATGTTCCAAGGCACATATACCAGCGAATCAACACTTTCGCAATCAAGAACCCGCCTATTGAGCGCCTACGCCGTAGTCGATTTCCGCTTCATACGAGGAAAATCACAGGATCGGCTACGAGCGTACCGCGTAGCGTTTCTTGGTAGCGTTAAGGCTTCGCGTGGTTTCAGCAGATAGTTATAGTTATGACTATGAGCTTTGCTATGTTACAATTGGTATTAAAAAGCGTCGATTTGCCGCTCAAACTTCATTAGCTGAATAATTTACAGGTAAATAAATAAATAAATAAATGTAAGGGGACAATCTTACACAAATCGACCTAGTCCCATAATAAGCTCAGTAAGGCTTGTGATATGGGTACTAGACGACGATATATATAATATCTATATATATAAAACGCAAAGGTGACTGACTGATTGACTGATTGACTGACTGATCTATCAACGCACAGCCCAAACTAATGGACCGATCGGGCTGAAATTTGGCATGCTGATAGCCACTATGATGTAGACATCCGCTAAGAAAGGATTTTTGAAAACTCACCCCCTAAGGGGGAAAAACGGGGGTCCAAAGTTTGTATGGGGGAAGCATTATTTTTTGAAATATAGACTTAAAACTTTGTAGGAAGATTACTTATTAAGATACAAAAAAACTACTTTCAGCGTTTTACAAAATTCCTTCCCTAAGGGGGTTAAATAGGGGTGCAAAGTTTGTATTCAAAACTACTGGGACTACAAACTTGAAGTTTACACCAGACCTTCCTTTTATGACGTAGGCAAGGGATAAGACGGGATTTTTGTAAATTCTGTCCCTAAGGGTGTTAAATAGGGGTGCAAAGTTTGTATGGGTGAAACATTATTTTTTGTACTAGAGACTTGAAACTTTGTAGGGATATTACTAAATAAGATACAAAAAAAGTTCTTTCAGCGTTTTAGAAAATTCCACCCCTAAAGGGGGTCAAATAGGGGTGCAAATTTTGTATTCAAAACTACTGGGACTAGGAACTTGAAAATTACACCAGAAGTTCTTTTTATGATGTAGATAAGGGATAGAACAGGATTTTTGGAAATGCTATGCCTAAGGGGGTGAAATGGGGGTCCAAAGTTTGTATGGGGGAACATTATTTATTGAACTGGAGACTTAAAACTTTGTAGGAAGATTACTTATTGATACCAAAAAAAGAACTTTCGGCGTTTTATAAAATTCTACCCCTAAGGGGGTTAAATAGGGGTGCAAAGTTTGAATTAAAAACTGCTGGGACTACAAACTTGAAATTTACACCAGAACTTCCTTTTATAACGTAGGCAAGGGATACAACGGGATTTTTGGAAATTCTATCTCTGAGGGTGTTAAATAGGGGTGCAAAGTTTGTATGGGAGAAACATTATTTTTTGTACTAGAGACTTGAAACTTTGTAGGGATATTATTTATTAAGATACAAAAAAGTGCTTTCAGCGTTTTGGAAAATTCTACCCCTAAGGGGGTCAAATAGGGGTGCAATGTTTGTATGACGTAAACATTATTTATTTAACTAGAGACTTGAAACTTTGTAGGAAGATTACTTATTAGGATACAAATAAAAATATAATAAGCGTTTTTAAAATTCCACCCCTAAGGAGATTAAATAGGGGTGCACAGTTTGTATTCAAAACTACTGGGACTACAAACTTGAAATTTACACCAGAACGTCCTTTTATTACGTAAGCAAGGGACAAGACCGGACTTTTGGAAATCCTATCCCAAAGGGGGTTAAAAAGGGGTGCAAAGTTTGTATGGGAGAAATATGTTTTTTTGTACTAGACTTGAAACTTTGTAGGGATATTACTTATAAAGATACAAAAAAAAGTCTTTCAGCGTTTTAGAAAATTCCATCCCTAAAAGGGGTCATATAGGGGTGCAATGTTTGTATGGGGTAAACATTATTTATTGAACTAGAGAATTGAAACTTTGTAGGAAGATTACTTATTAGTATACAAAAAAAAACATCTTCAGCGTTTTATAAAATTCCACCCCTAAGGGGATTAAATAGGGGTGCAAAGTTTGTATGGGTGAAACATTATTTTTTGTACTAGAGACTTGAAACTTTGTAAGGATATTACTTATTAAGATACAAAAAAAAAATTTCAGCGTTTTAGAAAATTCCACTCCTAAACGGGGTCAAATAGGGTTGCAATGTTTGTATGGGGTAAACATTATTTATTGAACTAGAGAATTGAAACTTCGTAGGAAGATTAATGATAAGGATACAAAAAAAAACATCTTCAGCGTTTTATAAAATTCCACCCTTAAGGGGATTAAATAGGGGTGCAAATTTTGTATTCAAAACTACTGGGACTAGGAAATTGAAAATTACACCAGAACTTCTTTTTATGACGAAGGCAGGGGATAGAACAGGATTTTTGGAAATGCTATCCCTAAGGGGGTGAAATGGGGGTCCAAAATTTGTATGGGGGAAGTTTATTTATTGAACTGGAGACTTAAAACTTTGTAGGAAGATAACTTATTGATACCAAAAAAGTACTTTCGGCGTTTTATAAAATTCTACCCCTAAGGGGGTTAAATAGGGGTGCAAAGTTTGAATTAAAAACTACTGGGACTACAAACTTGAAATTTATACCAGAACTTCCTTTTATAACGTAGGCAAAGGATAAGACGGGATTTTTGGAAATTCTATCCCTAAGGGTGTTAAATAGGGGTGCAAAGTTTGTATGGGAGAAACATTATTTTTTTGTACTAGAGACTTGAAACTTTGTAGGGATATTATTTATTAAGATACAAAAAAAGTGCTTTTAGCGTTTTGGAAAATTCTACCCCTAAAGGGGTCAAATAGGGGTGCAAAGTTTGTATTCAAAACTACTGGGACTACAAACTTGAAATTTACACCAGAACGTCCTTTTATGACGTAGGCAAGGGATAAGACCGGACTTTTGGAAATCCCATCCCAAAGGGGGTTAAAAAGGGGTGCAAAGTTTGTATGGGAGAAATATGTTTTTTTGTACCAGACTTGAAACATTGTAGGGATATTACTTATAAAGATACAAAAAAAGTTCTTTCATCGTTTTAGAAAATTTTACCCTTAAGGGGGTTTATTAGGGGTGCAATGTTTGTATAAGGGAAACATTATTTATTGAACTAGAGACTTGAAACTTGGTAAGAATTTTACTTATTAGGATACAAAAAAAAGTATTTTCAGCCTTATATAAAATTCCACACCTAAGGGGGTAAACTAGGGGTGCAAAGTTAGTATTCAAAGCTACTGGGACTAGAAACTTGAAATTTACACCAGAGCTTCATTTTATGACGTAGGCAAGGGATAAGACGGGATTTTTGGAAATTCTATCCCTAAGGGGGTTAAGTAGGGGTGCAAAGTTTGTATGCGAGAAACATATTTTTTTTGTACTAGAGACTTGAAACTTTGTAGGAATATTATTATTAAGATACAAAAAGTACTTTCAGCGTTTTATAAAATTCTTCCCCTAAGGGGGTTAAATAGGTATGCAATGTTTGTGGGGGGAAACATTATTTATTGAACTAAAGACTTGAGACTTTGTAGGAAGATAACTTATTAGGATACAAAAAAAGTAATTTCAGCGTTTTACAAAATTCCACCCCTAAGGGGGTTGAATGAGGGTCCAAATTTTGTATAAGGGAAACTTATTTTTAGCTACTACGTACTTAAAACTTTGTGGACAGATTACGTATTCATTTACAAATAAAGTGCTTTCAGCGTTTTGGAAATAATTACACCTAAAGGGGTTAAAAAGGAGGTCCAAAGTTTGTAGGGAGAAAAAAGATTAGTTAGACAATTTTATTCGAGAATTCACAGGATAATTCCTAACGATAAATGAGTAAACAAGTGTTTCCGGTTTTTTGAGAATTCAACCCCTAAAAGGAGACATGTGGTGACAAAATCTGAAAATCAACATCGGCATCTATTGTTTCTATGGTTTATCGGGTCGCTGATTAGGAAAACAACAACGATTTTACATTCCAACGTCGTGTCGTCTAAATATCAATATGGGCGTTGTTATTACGGTTTTTTGGGACGTTAATAACGAAAATCACATAGATTTTGAAATGTAATGTTGTGGACATGAAAATTCATGAAAATATTTCTGCCAAATTGCAATTCAATCGGTCCAGTTTTTTTCGTAGCAAATCAGTTGTAACAGACGGACTGACAGACAGCCACACGTGATCCTATAAATAAGGGTTCTATTTTAGCTTTTGAGGTATGGAACGAGACCCGCGTTACATAGGGTTATAGATTTTAAAGTTTGTATTTGGTGCCATCTCGATCGTCAGCAATCGGTACCTAGGCGAGTGCGGGCGGCGCGGCGGGACGGGAGGGTAGGAGACATTGGGAAAGTGCCTGCATCCGTAATAAGTACATTCAAGGTGCTGCACGAAGATCTGCTTACTTTTTATAAGTTAAACATTTTGGCCGCCGTTAAATTAAAACAAATTTTTGGGTATTTATGTTAAATACTGGTTCGAAAAGCCTGCTAGACTAAACTAGCCTATAGCAATGTCCAGGCCACAAATTTGACTTGACTTTCGTGGAGATATTTTGGTATTTCAACATTATCATGAACATAAAGTAGCTTTTATTTCAGAGGACAGATTCTCATTAATTATGACTGTAAATTTAATAACAGAAATACGTACATACATACATACATTCACGCCTTTATTCCCAAAAGGGGCAGGCAGAGCACATGAACTTTATGTTCCAGCGCCACTTTTAGCATAAATGTGGGTATAAAAGATCGACAAAAAGTGATATTGCTTAGGTTGTTAGCCCATCACACACAACACACTTCAACCCTGCTCTCTTAATCGACTTTTACGACACACACGGGAAGAAAGAGGGTGGTGAAATTCTAACCCGCCACCACACGGGCATAAAAATAATAATAAATAAAAATTAATTTACCATAATGGGTTATGACGAAGGGTTATTCGTAGGGGAAGTAGTAGTAGTAGGTTAGTAGGCGGCGTAGCAATTCAAAAATTATTGGAAAATTACTTTTAATACGCGGGCGAAGCCGCGGGCAAAAGCTAGTATAGTAGATATAAATACTTAAATACATAGAAAATATCCATGACTCAGAAACAAATATTCATGCTCATCACACAAATTTTTGCCCTTACCGGGATTCGAACCCAGGACCTCTTGCTTCGTAGGCAGGGTCACTACCAACTAGGCTAAAGCGGTCGTCAAATAAAATTTCATAGATGTATTTACATGGAAAATGGAAAAGAACTTCAAATAGCCCGAACCAGATTGTTCCGATAGCTCAGTTGGTTAGTAGCGACGGGCCATGAATGCCTGTGGTCGCCGGTTCGAATCCGGCTGGAAGCATTAAATTTTTCAATTTTTCCTTTCATTTAAAAATTTATCATGCCGTTAGCCTGCGAAGGTCTGTATTTCTGTTTCCCCTCCTCAAATCATATGATTATTTTGCATCGTCTCCACCACGCAAAGGTTGTCTGGAAGACATAGCTTTGTAGCGATAAGACCGCTTGTTGTCTATGTTGTTTACTCGTATGTTCTTAATTTACCTCTATTTTTAACCGACGAAAAAAACGGAGGAGGTTCTCAAGTCAACGCGTATATATATACATATATATATATATATATCTCTCAAAAAAAAGTATGGTACATTTAAGCTTATATTAGTTTCGCCAAACTTACGTTTAACACACGTACGTTTACGTTACGGTTACGTTTACGTTTAATGTATGAACACGCATAACTTTTTAGAGAGTAGTCCGATTTTGATAATTCTTTTTTTTATTGGAAAGGGTATACCTTGAAGTTGGTCCCACATTTTTAAATAAATTTTCAACCCTTAGGGTAGGAAAACAGGGGATGATTGATTGTTCACTTACTGATTGAAATATATGGTCATACATATGCAGAGAATATTTGCGATTAGGGGAGACCGGGGATGGTTGACCAAATTTCAGCTTAAGCATTTGTATTTTTATTTCTTTAGAGTATATTAACTTGATATCGATTTCAGTTAATAGATATACTATTAAGCTTTAGAAAAAAGTGGCAAAAAGCACGATATTCATTACGATATAGTGTACCTACAGGATCTCGTAGCATAGGAAAAACTAGTCAACCTACCCCATGTATGGGGTAGGTTGACTTGTCAGCAGGGGTAAGTTGACTTATGAAGTTGTTAGAGCAATGTCTACGAAGACATAGGATAAAAGATACAAAAAACAGGCAAACATTTTTTTTTTTATTGAATCAAAAAGGTATCTTCCGCCACTCTAATTAAACATAATAGACTTCCAATAACAATTAACAATCAGACAATTAAACATTAGGCAATTTGATTACCTAAAATGTTAACCTGGTACACGTTGTACTTTCTTATTAAGTACTTAAAACATAACTAAACAACTTTAATCATTTGGTCACAAATCGTAACTAACAAATTTAATTATTTTTAATATTTAGTAACAGTCTTGATAGGTCGACCAGCCCCGTTATAAATTAGTCTACTAACCCCGAACCACGTTTTAATTTATAATCACGTGCCATAACCATATAACTGCGACGAAATAAATAAGAATGATAATGTATAGAAAGACCATGAGTCAAACTTTCGTTACAAATGCTTTGGTAATCAATAAGAACAAATAATTAGGCGCCATTACAAATAATATTACGACAAAAATAATTACTTCTGTGCGTTGTTTTTCAATATTACGCTCCAAAGACATGCGTGTACGACGTCGCGTTCCCGGTGACGGAGCGGGAGGAGGTGACGGACTCTCGTGGCTTATTGGTTGGCTCAAGGCCTTTGCGTCAGACGAGTTTTTGATAGTTAGTCTACCTACCCCTATAGTCAACCATCCCCGGTCTCCCCTACTACAAATATTGCATGTAAGTTACTAGTAATTTAGTTAGTAATTAACTAAAGTAAGCCACAGAAAATTGTAAAATAAAAACTTTTAAACAAAAAAATCAAACCGCCGAAAAAAACGGAAAAGCAAAAAATAATAAACCTTTCTTATTTAGTTTAATAACTAAGTTCTTAAATGAATCTAAGTGTACCTTATTAATTTTGAGTCGGCGCCAACTCAAAATTAAGGTTAATAAAAAAGGTTTACTATTTATATGATTGTTTGGCGCCGACTCAAAATTACCTAGGTACTAAATAAGAAAGGTTTATTATTTTTTGCTTTTCAGTTTTTTTCGGCGGTGTAATTCTATTATGCACTATTTCTGGTGAGCAATAAACAATATTTGTATTCAAGGTAAGATCAAGGTCACTAAACAAAAGCAAACGCGCCCGTCCATCATCTATCACCTACAATCAAGTCAGCGTCATCTAAATCGGTGCAGCCTTGCGGGTGACCTGGTTATGAGCATTATGCGTAATGGCGTGTCAACTGATGGGAGCAGAGTGCTAAATTGTTTGTTTAAAGCTCGCTACATACAGGTGAATTCCGCGAACGAGTTCCGTTGCGGAATTGTTCCGCCTGGTGTGGTAGAGTATTACAAGGCTCGGATACCAGTACCTACATTTTACAAATAGTTCTCTTGTAAACGATTTGATACAGAGGACTATTACAAATGACAAATAAACCATTGTCATGTCTCAATTCTGAAGCCCAAGGCAGGACCCGAACCTGCCCACCTGGTTTGCCGGTACAGCGCTCTTTCAACTGAGTTACTCAGAAATTTACTGTTGATAGCTTATTTATTTATGCATTACACTTTGTTCTCTGTATCGAATTCGGCAAAGATGTATCGTGGTAACTTCCACGTTAAAACAGGATGAATAAATCTTCGACCTCATTTTTCCTAAAAAATATCTTCTCACTGCACCGTCTCTTACATCTTCGAATCGATGGCTAGACGCATTTATAATAGGTTAACAGATGACATTAAAGCATTGACACTCAATCAATTTAAAATTAAATTATTTCACTGGCTGAAAGAAAAGGCATTGTATTCAATTAAGGACTTTTTAAATTATTGACATATATAATAGGTAATGGTATTGATGTATTGCTTTTGACTTTTATTTCTTTTGACATTTACTTCCTAATTAATGTATTGGTAATGGCTTTATTATTTCCCCGTGTGGTGTCGGTTTAGAATTTCACCACCCCCTTTCTTTCCGTGGGTGCCGTAAAAGTCGACTAAGGGAGGGGTTAAAGTGTGTTGTGGGCGATGGGCTAGCAACCTGTCACTGCAATATCACATTTTGTCGATCTTTTATACCCACATTTACGCTAAAAGTGGCGCTGGAACATATGTTTAATGTGCTCTGCCTACCCCTTTTAGGGATAAAGGCGTGAATGTATGTATGTTTATTATTTAATAATTTATTATTGTTGAATAATTGTTGCATACCATATATGGTTAAGCATATATTCGCTACTAAACTATAACATATCACCTCTTGTATACCATGTTTAAAGCAAATAAATAATTTCACTTCACTTCGATCAAGGTCACCAATAGGGAGTTATTCAGGTAAATGTCATGGACATTAAAATTTATTTCATATATATGGTCGTCTAGTACCCATAACACAAGCCTTACTGAGCTTACTATGGGACTAGGTCGATTTGTGTAAGATTGTCCCCTTATATTTATTTATTATTTATTTATTTATTTATTTATTTATTTAAAGCAGGTATATACAAGATGATAACTATAACATTAACTAAATTAAATTAAAGCTAAGTTAAAACTAAAAAAGGCCCTCGAGGCATTGTACCGAGGATGCTGGCGGCATTTCCTCGCTGAATTGCAATGCCTGATGCGTTGCGCGAGAAAGCCGCCAGCTCTTCGGTCACCAGTTACGTCAACCAAACGTTTCGCGATTTCCGCAAATAGCTTTTGCGCACTGGAACCCCCAATGTCATGTTAATTATTGAATGTAAAATATTATGCACATTGCCTATCTCTAAGTTTGATAATACTAAGCTAATAAGTAATTCCATCTAGTGAAATTTGTCTTCAAGTTATGAATCTTTATTTGCACACACTGTTTAGAATTATGGTCCGGATCTAGACACTAAGCTTATCTTACTGAATGCATGACTGTATATACATAAAAAAGGAGACGCTACTCTGCAAGCCGGCCGACCAAATTAATGTCACTCCTACTAGATTTTCTGTGACCTTGCTTGGCAGTCCGCCGATATCGGCCCGTGTAGCGACTTTGACTCCTTATCGACTTTGTAGCCCTGCATATACTTAATTGCGATTTGCAACCACTTTTATTGTGCGCTACAACTAATAAATAGTTTGTTGTACAGTCAGCGTCACATACATCTGTACTCTTCAGGGTGTTCAAAAATATCTGAACGTGCACTCTATGGCTTTGACAATAAAATCGTGTTCAGATGTTTGCGAACTCCTTGACTGCTCAGATGTATGTGATGGCGATTGTACCTACAACAAGTGCATAAAACGCACGCGAGACGTTTATGCCTTGGTCTTAGAATACTAAAAAATAAAAATAAAAAGTTTATTCTATGAAGTTAAAGTTGCTCGTGTGGCTGTTGGACTGATTGCCTTGGTCTTCGACAAATATTTTACTTTAGGCACTAGACCATAAAACGTTTATGTCGCCTACACACAGCGAAAAGAGGCACTTTTTGAGCGTGTGAAGTGAAAATAAATAAATAGTAGGGTACAACTAGTATAACTAGTATACAACTTTACCGTGTAGGCTCGGACAAGAATAGGTCTACGGTCTCCCCCGCCTGTCGTAGAAAGCGACTAATGGGGGTTATCGGGGTCCCAGTGCTCTGGCGGGGGCTGGGGCACTCACTTAAGAACCCCAGGGAAGGTGAGATTTTCTTTGTCCTAGGACGAGCCACATGTGGCGAGGCGCGAGGGGGGCTCCAGTGCGTTCAGCATGAGATCCTGGAGGCCCCTGCTTGAGAGCGCAGTTGCTGGGCACAGTGGAGTTTTTTATTGGATAGATATACCACATAAACCAGTCAATCCCCGTGATTAGGTACCTAGATTTTCTCCACAAAAAAAAGGTACAATCTTACACAAATCGTACTAGCCTATAATAAGATTAATAAGCCTTGTGTTATGAGTAGGTACTAGACGACGATGTAATTAATATAAAAAAAAACTCAGAAAAAAATATTCATGTTCATCACACAAATATTTATTTGCCCTTACCAGAATTCGACCCAGGACCTTCAGCTTCGTAGGCAGTGTCAGTACTCACTAGGCTAACCGGTCGTTAAGTATAGGTACTTATTATAATATTAAATAGCTAAAATATCTTAGAAATATAGAAAAAGGCTCAAATAACCCGCAAATAACCCATTGAATGTATGTCTATTGACAAACGCTTTTCCAGCGCGGTACAATCCCAAGGTGATCGTACAACAATGCTGATGACATGACCGATATCGCTAGAGGCTGTTTTTTTATTTCCTACTATCCATAGGTTGGGTCATATTGTTAATGAATAGATTATGTACGAATTGCTTGAAATTTTTGAGGTGTGAAATGACGGAAAAAAGTTTTTGTAAAAAATAATGGGAAATATTGCCTAGTTTGAAATATTGCTGTAAATAGTTAATATACGTAATAGAGTTGTAAACGGAGTAAAAAATGATTTAAATGTTTGAGAGGCAAAATGACGGAAAAGGTTACTGTAAAAAATTATGAGAAATATTGCCAAGTTTGAAATATGGCTGTAAATATTAAATATTAGTATTAGGGTTGTAAAAGGAGTTAAAAAGAATTGCTCGAAATTTTTGAGGGGTAAATATCTAAAATTACTTGTAATTTTCGTTTTGTAATAAATTAACGGCGAATATTGCCCGATTGGAATTTTTGCTTTAGAGTTAAAAAAATACAAGGTTGTATTAAATGGAGTTAATAATTTGAATTTGCACTCAAATGAAAATTCGTAGTTATATATTCGCAAACGTACCTATAATTCAAACTGTTAATTAGAAAAGAGTGTTAATTTATTAAATAGTTTGAAAAATAATTCATTAGTCACGAAACTAATTTGTATAATATTTTATTTATATTTCCAACTAAATAACGAATCAGTGTACCTACGACTATTTTACCGAACGATTAAGTTTCAAGTTTCAAAATAAGGGTTTTGACTTACTTTTCACAACATGACCTACTATTTTCTAAGTCACTACAGTAAACGTATCAACTGATTATTCTCACACAATTAAAACTCTAGTATCTACTACACGTAGATAAAATTGAGAACACGCATTTGAAAACGTACTAAATCAAAAAGATTACCATTTAATTAACATTTTAAACACCTTCTATTAAGTCACAAAATCGTAAAACAAAAAAATTAGTAAGATTGTATTAGACAATTCGCACTTTTTAATGCAGATTCATAAACAGGATTATTTTTATTTTAGACTGTACCACTACAAATATAAGATTGAATTTTCTATGCAATGTAATTGTTGAGTATTTGTAATGTATGCAAAGTATCAGTTAGCAGTTATGGCATGAGTACTCGTATAGAATCGTGTGCGGTGAGAAGATTGATATCGGGTTGTTAGGACCTAGGTTTACGTGGAATAGGGTTGGCGACTCGTATTCTTTAAACATACGTGTGCCCATACATGGCAATATTCAATTTCATTTAAATTTCACTTTTATACCAGGCGATAAGAATAAGAAAAGGAATGTACCTACACAATGTGTACATTGTGGTGGAGTCAATAAATACTTTTTACATTTTTTTTCATTTTCATAAGTCACTAGCTGACACAGTTCGATAGAACGAGACTGACGCTTTATCTTGTCACTTATCGCGTGACAAGGCCGACCATGATACGGGGCCCGAATAATGGGTTAGGTGAAGTATTATATCCTGAAAAACTTAAAATTCTTTCAGCGGAACATGGTTTTCGGTATTAAAAAATAAAATAAAATAAAAATAAAAATAGCCTTTATTCTAACACATGCAACAATTTCATAGTGATTTTAATTTCCTATCGCAAAACAATAGCAAAATATCTTGTTAGTATTATTATACATTTTTTCTGATTTATTATTTCAATTATATGCTTCATTTTCTTAATTATACATATTTATATATATTTAATTGGTTATATACTTTTCAATTACATTACATTATAATTTTAATTTATTTTAATTCCATTCCTATTTATTCATTGCTTAATTATCTATCAACATGTGTAAGTCGCCTCGGCGGCGTAGGCCTCCCCCCGTTTACGCCATCTTTCTCTGTCTCTAGCTTGTCTTCTCCATTCTGGTCCACATTTTTCCTTAAATATATCCTCCCATCTTTTCTTTGGTCTACCTTTGTTTCTTTTTCCATTTCTAGGCACCCACTCTACGAGTTTTCTAGCCCATCTATCGCATGGCATTCTACATATATGGCCAGCCCATTTCCATTTTAAGTTTCTTATTTTTTTCAGAATATCAGTCACTTTGGTTTTTTTTCTTATTGCACAGTTTTTAATTTTATCTGATATTTTTATGCTCAGCATGCTCCTTTCCATTCTGCGTTGATGTACGGCTAGTTTATTTTCATCTTTTTTACGTAGAGTCCATGTTTGGCATCCATACGTCAAACTGGGTAAGATCGTAATGTCATATAGTTTGCTTTTTATTCTTATGCCTATATCTTTATTTTTCATGATCTCCTTTAGGCTCCAATACTTTTTCCATGCAATCGCTATCCTTCTATTGATTTCTTTTTCAGTCTGGTCCGTGAACGAAATAGATTGGCCCAAATAAATATATTCCGAGACATACTCTATGGTTTCTCCATCTACTGCTATAATTTGATCTCTGCCATTAGTTATTATTTTTGTTTTTGTTGCGTTTAGAGACAATCCAACTTTTTTGCTCTCCCTGGCTAGTTCGTTTACCATTTTTTCTAACTGCGTACTCTCCTCTGCAAATATTGCTATGTCGTCCGCGAATCGCAAGTGGCTTAAGTATTCACCATTTATTCTTATACCTTGGCTCTCCCAATTAATATTTCTAAAAACCATTTCCAGTACAGCCGAGAATATTTTGGGTGATAACGGGTCTCCTTGCCTTACACCTTTATTTATAGGGAATTCTGGGCCATCTCTCTCCAACCGTATCTTAGAGGAGCATTTTGAATAAATGTTGTAAAGGAGTTCAACGTACTTCTTGTTTGTGCCTTGTAATAGTGCCCTCCATATCGCTTCATGATCTAAGGAGTCGAAGGCTTTGGCGAAGTCTATGAAACATATATATAGAGTCTTCTGGTATTCTTTACATTTTTCTATTACTTGAGTCATGACGTAAATATGGTCAATTGTAGAAAAGTTTTTTCGAAAGCCCGCCTGTTCGCATGGTTGGTTCTCATCCAAAGTCCTGGATAGTCTGTTCAAGATGATTTTTGAAAATATTTTGTAGACGTTACTCATTAGGCTTATAGGTCTATAATTCTTTAGGTTCGCTCTATCGCCTTTTTTATGAAGAAGAGTCGTTGTAGACTTGGACCACTGATTTGGAGCTGTGGTTTTTTCTAATATGTTGTTAAATATTATTTGTAGAGGTCTTTTTAGAGGTTCGGATATAGATTTCAATAATTCGTTTTTAATTTGGTCTTCTCCCGGCACCTTGTCATTTTTTTGGGTTTTAATTGCGAACTCTATCTCGGAGAGCAGTATTGGTGGTGTTGTCTCGAGATTGACTTTATTTTCCGAAAGTATTTTTTCTAAATTCGAGGTTGCCTCTGTAGAGTAGAGTTCACGATAGAATGTAGTGGCTTCTTGTATTATGTCTGAACGTTTTGTGATTTTTCTTCCCGTTTTGTCCACAATATCAGTCGTCCATTTCGAGGAAGCCCGTAGCTCTTTGTAGGCCTTTTTCACGGCTCCTGTCTTGATGATATATTTTTCGAAAGTTTTTTTCCTGCGAGCTTTGCTATTTCCTGAAATCTCTCTATTTATTTCCTTGCTTATTTGTGTGATTTTATTTTTGATTTCTTTAGTTGTTTTTATTTTATATAGTAGTTTCCGTTCTTCTAGTAATTGTTTGATTCGAATTTCCATTTCTTTTTTGTGATTTTTCTTATCTTTAGGTATTTGTGCCATTATGTTAGTAACTTCCTTTTCGAAGTTTTTGTATTGTGTTTGTATGTCATTTGATTGTTCAACTGCAGTTTTGAAACTTTCTTCCAGGTACATTCCACTCTCTCTTGTTAAGATTGGAAGATCCTTGGTGTAGTCTTGATTCGGTTTTATGTACTTTCTCTTGTTTTTTGTTTTTATATAGATTTTACACCGTATCATCCTGTGGTCTGTGTTAAAATTAAGTTTTTGAATTATATCAAAGTTATGTACGGTGACGCTGGGGCTTGTGAGTATATAGTCGATTTCTGTGCGGTATAAGCCATTCGGTGACTGCCATGTCCATTTCCTGCTGTTTCTTATGTTAAACATACTGTTGTTGAATTTAAGGTTATTCTCAAGAGCAAACTCTACTAGTCTCTGACCATGTTTTGATCTTTTACCACTTGAGTATTTCCCAAACGCTAGCTCTTCTCCTTGTAGAGCTTTACCAATCTGTGCATTGAAATCGCCCATAAGTACAAGATTACTAGAATGTGCTGCTTCTAGGGCTATTTCTAGTACTTCGTAGAAGCAATCCAGCTCGTCATCTTTGCATTTTTCGGTGGGTGCATATGCTTGCACTATAGATAATATATTTTTGTTCGGCAGACTTATGTCTAAAGTCGCTACTCTGTCGGAATAACTTTTGAAACCGATAATGTTCTTTTTAAGGTGTTTTTTTACTAAAAATCCGACTCCATGTAAGCCTTTTATGCTTTTTGTATGGTATAATATGTATTCTGGGAACTCGTTTACTTCTTCACTTCCTTTTCTTGTTTCACACATCCCTATGATGTCCCACTTTAATTTCTGTGTAGCGTAATCTAGCTCTACTCTTCTAGAGTCAGCCAACAGTGTTCTTACATTTAAGTTTGTAATATATAAATAGCATGACTTATCTCTGTTCGGTTTATTATTATTTGGGGGGTTTTTGTCTATGTCCTCCATTTTCTGTCCGGGGACAAGCCGGCCTAGGGGACGTTGGGAGAGGGGCGCTAATTGCTATTCCGAGTCGACATTTACTTCTTGAGGGGGGGTACGTCTCTGCATGTAGGATGAAATGTCATACGTTTTTTTCTTTTTAGATGATTGGTAAATCTTATTTTTTTCATGTACTTTCTTCATCCCGTTCGGTTGGTCTGTATTTTGAGGTGACTCAGATAAGTCTCTTTTCTGCATTCTTCTCGGACTTTTTTCTTTTCTCTTCAGGGTGATTAATTTATCGTGACGTAGTACCACCATCTCTCCTTTTTCTCGTCTATTTTTCAGCTCTTCCTGTAACTCTTTACGTTTTTGTAAAACGCTCTGAGTGTAATCTGCTTTGACGTATAGATTCGTTTCTGCTAGCAGCTTTTTATTCTTGAGAATTTCTATTTTCCGGCCTACTGTTTTTCGGTATTATGGAATAAGAAATACTTGCTTTCGGACAAATTGCCTATTCGGAATAATCTCTTAGACGAATATTTGTTCCTGAGTCATGGATGTTTTCTATGTATTTAAGTATTTATTTATCTATATAAGTATATTTATCGTCGTCTAGTATCCATAGTACAAGCTTTGCTTAGTTTGGGACCAGATCGATTTGTGTAAGATTGTCCCCAAATATTTATTTATTTATATATTTATAAAAAATAAAAATAAAACTCGGTTTCCGAAAACATCAGTATTCCTCACTAAGTATCACGAATTGTGTGTCGGTATTTCAAAATAGTATTCTAAAATATTAAATAAGTCGGCTAAAATACAAAAATAGGAAATAATAAGCGAGATAGAGTCTGACAAACGAAAGCGCGACCTGGACTTTTTTAAAAGTGGCAACATTATAATCTGTCAAAGGCACGTCAAATTCTTTGGTTAGAATTTTCATTTTTTTGTTTACACAGTTATTTTGCATTAATAATTGCCGTAATACAGGTAAAACAATAAAAAGTGTGAAAGCTGCTACATACTATGATCAGTAAGTTCAAGAAAAAACAAGAGGAGAAAGAAGTTGTTTTCCAAGAGAAACAACAATGTTTAGATGCGATGTCGGATTTTTTAGGTTAGTATGACTTTGTAATCTTAATCCTTGTCAGCTGATTATTTGTTAAAATAATATTGACGATAATGATGAATATGATGATAATCTTGAAAATATTCAAGGAATCCGTAAAAAACAAAAAAATAGTAATGCCATATGTAACTTTTTTGAATTTGCCGCGTTTTCTCAGGTCACGCTTTCGTTTGCTAGACTCTACCTACCGGAATTAAATACCGATAGGTATTGTTCCATTAAAAGAATACTGGTATACGGTCCCTACCTAACATAGGTATAGTGGTAACTTTTTGCGGCTATGCCCAACAAAACGATAATAAACACGCAATTATAAAATATAAAATAATGTAAGTATGTTTATCGTTGTCTAGTACCAATATTACAAGCTTTGCTTAGTTTGGGACTAGGTCAATTTGTATAATGCTGTCCCCAAATATTTATTTGTTTTATCTGCTTTGACGGGTAGAGAATGCTTTAAAGCATTTAGCCCGCCTTTGGGACCATAAGTAAATCTTTTGTGCAATAAAGATTAAATAAATAAATAAAGGTACCCGTAAGGTAAGGTAAGGTTACCCGTGTGGTGTCGGGTAAGAATTTCACCACCCCCTTTCTTCCCGTGGGTGTCGTAAAAGTCGACTAAGGGACCAGGGTTGAAGTGTGTTGTGGGCGATGGGCTAGCAACCTATCACTGCAATATCACATTTAGTCGATCTTTTATACCCACATTTATGCTAAAAGTGGCGATGGAACATACGGTTCATGTGCTCTGCCTACCCCTTTTGGGAATAAAGGCGTGACGAATGTATGTATTTTATTTATTTATTTATTTATTGGTACAAAATAAATTACACAGCATTACAGTAAATACTAATGCACTGCGAAATTTAGGACAGAAAGTACACATAACAACAATCTTAATAACTAACTGAGGACGGACGGTCATGCATTTCTCACAAATTAGCCTCCAACTACTGGCAAAAACATCACAGTCAGAATCCGACTTGAGAAGTGCGTTGATGTAGTGCAAAGCGCGGACCCTTGGTGATTGCCTGTACGCCACAGTGCGCGCTTTAGGTGCTGCAAGTAAGTCGCAATGACGAGCTCTGAAATTAAACTTTGCCTGAGACAGAGAAGGGACACGGAGGCGCAACAGCTGCGAGACCAGCTGAGGGCAGTCTGAATCCCCCCGCAATATCCTGCACGCGCCGGTCACGAGTGCATAATTACGCCTCACTTCCAGGGAGTTAAAACCCAGAGTTCCAAGCAGATATTTTGTCGGGTAAAGGAAGGGATAGTATCCATAGATTTTTTTTAATAAAAATCTAAGGAACGTCTTTTGGATTTTCTCCAGAAGCAAGGCGTAAGTGACCTCATGGGGATTCCACACTATTGATGCTGCCTCCAGTTTACTCCTAACTAAAGCGGTATAGACAATCTTGACGACAAACGCGTTGTCAAAATCGCGAGCGTTGCGGATAACAAATCCCAATCTCCGATAGCAGTCGGTAGCCAGGTATGTAAATAAATAAAGGTGGTAACCCTAAACACGCAGTAGTAACCTAGTTGCCTGCGCTCCGTGAGAGAAGGGCCGCATCCGATTGCTTTTGTACGCACAAATGGCTCCGGTCCTACCTGTGCTACCTTCTAGGTACTACATCCTACATACTATTAATCCAGCCATACTCAAGCTTTGCTCGAATCTATGAGGGCCTCAACGACATTTTGGCTAAGCCCCGGGCCACAAGACACATGGGCTTTTTAAGTTTTAACCGACTTCAAACAAAAGGAGGAGGGTCTCAATTCGGTTGTATTTTTTTTATGTTTGTCACCTCAGAACTCCGTCATTGATGAGCCGACCTTAATTTTTTATGTTTATCGTATGTATATGCTTCCAGGTGGGTCCCATTTTTTTTAATTCAGTTAGATGATGGGATTCATGAGGAATTGAGGGAACTCCTTAATTTTATTAGGCACTTTTGTATCATAAATTTGGTGGCGAGGAATTGACGATGAAGACAACAGATGACTTCTCGAATTCCTCAATTACGTACTTAAAAGTGCAAAAGTACGTCACAGGTTCTGATAAGATTCCGTTGAAATAGGAACTAATGAAGTACCATTGGTGACGATCTTGGGGAATCGACGGAAGTCCTCAAATATTATGGGCTCACATACAGAAATTCGGTTTTTTTCTATAGTAATCAACGCATTTGCCATCGGAAATCAGTTCATGTGGTAAATAGTAAAAAAAGTGTGGAAACGTTTTCGTCGCTTGGCGGAGTACTAAATTGAAGTCGGTTAAAAGTGTTAAAACTTTGTTTTTTAAGTAAATTATTTATCACACTATAGTATCCGCAAAACCAAGTGGCAAGTCAGGCAATAAAAGCCAGTACTATTGTGGCACGGCCCGCTCCACAAGGCAGTGCAGGTGCGAAAGAGATAGCATGATCCAATGATTAATTTGTGACTCGCCACTTGGTTTTGCGGATACTATAGGATTGCATGGTCGATGGGAGGCCACTCGCAAAGCCCGGCGGGCCTTGGGTCTCAAAAAAGACGAATGATTTCGATTTGTAATAAAATAATTTACAGGGTGAAAAATCGATGTAGCTAGGTCTCTTTTTCAGGAACACTCGTTTTCTCCTGAAAAACGTCGAGGAAATGTCGGTATACTAGGTTATTCACATTATATCTGTATAAGTACTTATAATATAAAGGTAAACATCTGTGAAATGTAAGTTTCAATTTTTTTATCTGTGATGCTGAGTAAGTAAAAAAATCCGCTAATAGCACCAGCATCGCTCGCGTATCGCTTCCTATTGATGCATTTTTCCTCGCTTACCGTCCACACAGATCTGTTGGATACTCACCCTTAAGCAAACATAACCGCTAATCTCCTAATGTTGTACTTAATTATCAAATTAGCTACGGTAATGTATAGGAAACATTCTAACATCATTAAAAGAATCTGCACAATCTGAACTTGCCCAAACTGGCCTCTGTTCCCACAACGCGTTCACACCATTGTGACTGGAGGCTGCGGCCTTAATTTTATAATTTTTAATAGCTACGAAATTTAAGCTTATTTGTTCAATGTTAATCAGCCCTTGTCTTCAAATACTTGGGTATTATGCAATAACTAACCGATGTGAAGTTAAGCTGGATATTCACCTGTACGCACAACTTGCTGACAAGTCGCTTCGCGCGCGACTGAGCGTCTCCTGTCTCACTCGCACCGTGCAAATTAGAAAGAGGAGGGTAGATCTTTCTCACCTCGCGTCGCAGCGCGGTGTCAGTTGTGCTAGCCTCCCCGCGTGGCTATCACAGGACGGCCCGCGAGCTGAGACCATTCGTCTCTTTCTAAGCTTTCTAATAAACGATACGGATAGTCTATCTCGCCGCGACACAGCTCACAAGCCGTGATAGCCGTGCTGAGTGCCGCACCGTGCCGTTTGTCTCTGCGACAATTGGATCCAAATGGATGGACCTGATAGATCTCCAGTCTCTGGACCACAAGACGGATACTGTACCTACTTTTGTGATATTGCAATACATTATTGAGTATTGATATGGCTGCGGAGTTTACGCTCGAAGTTGTAGACGATTATGTATAGCTAGGACAGACGATCCAGTTAGGTAGGTCCAACTTCGAGAAAGAGGTCAATCGTCGAATCTGACTCGGCTGGGCAGCGTTCGGGAAGCTACGGCAAATCTTTTCGTCCAATATTTCGTAGTGTCTCAAGACGAGAGTCTTTGGCCAGTGTGTGTTGCCAGTAATGACATATGGCACTGAAACGTGGTCGCTTACTATGGGCCTCATAAGAAAGCTCAAAGTCACCCAAAGGGCAATGGAGAGGGCCATGTTGGGAGTTTCTCTGCGTGATCGCATCAGAAATGAGGCTATCCGCAGCAGAACCAAGGTAACCGATATATCCCTCCAGATCGCTAAACTTATGTGGCAGTGGGCGGGGCACATAGCACGTAGAACCTATGGCCGTTGGGGCGGAAAGGTTCTCGAGTGGGGACCACGCACCGGGAGGCGCAGCGTGGGTCGGCCCCCGACAAGGTGGACGGATGATCTGGTAAAGGTTGCGGGAGTCCGCTGGATGCGGGTGGCGAGGGATCGGTCACTTTGGCACTCTTTAGGGGAAGCCTATGTCCAGCAGTGGACGTCTTTCGGCTGATATGATGATGATGATGATGGCTGCGGCGCTGCAGTACGTGACTGAGTCCAACATCCCCATTGCCTATGGATGCTTTTGCTATTCTAGAAGAATCACAAGCGCGCTGCCGAGCCTCTATTGATTTGTGGATTTGTTGCGTTGACAGCTAGACACAAATCCAGGTCCCCAATTTCAAAATAGCGCGTCCTCGGGAGCTCTGACGACCTTAGTCGCCAGGAACACTTCATCAACTGATGTCAGTACCTAAGTGCGACTTTTTTGCATGGCGATGGGCACCTGTTTGTTGTAATACAACCATAGGCAATGGAGATGTTGGACTCAGTCACGTACTGCAGCTCCGCAGCCATCATCATCATCATCATCATCATCATCATCATCATCATCATCATCATCATCATATCACGTTTCACGCATTTAACGTTTAAAGTTTTGCGAGATGATGGATAGCAGGCAATCCAGTTTTCCAATATAATTTATTGTCTCTTATGTACCTATGTTTACCAGTGCATTGGTTAAGTTACAACTGTAATGCTGTGTAAATAAATATTATAATAAATATCGGACGAAAAGATTTGCTATAGCTTCCCGAACGCTGCTCAGCCGAGTGCCAGAGATAATGATTGAAACAGTTTTATTAGGCAGGCGTCCGATGTTTCACCCAATAGCCCAGCCACTAGTCCATCATTTCAACCCAATAACCCGTTATCAATAGTCCCTATACACCCCAGCGGGTGCTGTCTCTGTGTGCGTCCCATGACACGGGCAGGGACAGCATCCGCTCGATGTACTCCTTGCATTTCATTAAATTGTCAACAGGGCTTCTACGTGTTGGCTCAGTTGGTACTTTGTAGGTACCTAGCTCCACGCACGCCTCCCAAAGGACCGGGACATCATTATCCTGTGAACGGGAAGGACATACATAATAATAATCAAATACCCACAAAGAAGGAGAGGTGTTATTATCGGAGTCCTTGCGAGTGGTCAGGCATCCGACAACCAAGAAGAAAAACGCTGACATGGCGTTAAGAACGAGATTACACTGACCTGTAGTTGAAGCTCTCACAGTGGAACCTCCGTTCCTCAGCGCACTCTCGGCGGCAGTCCTCCAACCTCTCGCAGTGCACCACTCGGCGCACGTGGCTGCGGAGGGCTCGGCGCCCGGCCAGCACGCGACGGAAGCAGGCTGCGGGGAAAACACAGATCAATTGGGCTTCAACTTAGCAACTAGGTATTCAATGAACGCAAAATTTAAACACCGACAGCAGAAAAAGGACGTTCTCGACAGACAAGGCTTTCGTCAAAAAACCGCTTTCAAATCGGGTCATTCGATTGGGAGCTACGACGGCACAGACTGACACACGGCATTTAAGTACACATGTTAGAGTTTTGCCAACCCAATTTCAAATTGAAGTATACAATGGAAAATCGCCGACGAGGACGGGGTTGGGGTAGGTAAGAAGTATGTTTTAAGTACTACGATAGTGGTAAAAACGGTTGACGCCTGAACGCCTGATGAGTAGACACATAGAGAAACTTTTAATTGTACTGCATGTGGCAAATGTTTTTAAAGTTTTGTATGGACATGTTTAATATCCTCTTAAACCTTCAAATCGTTTGGATAAGATCACGACTGAGTCGAAGGTAAGGGTTATTAGAAACTTATAAAATATGTGCAAATAATAGTACCTCCAGACAAAAAGGATCTGACTCGGATTATACCAATTTAATTTTATAAATAATAGGGGAAACTAGAGCTCAATAAAATTAGGTTTTGTCACGAGAAAAACTTGACTTGTAAAAGTCCTCAAGCCGTCTGAGTCCATTTTACTTGACATATCGATTGCTGTCATGGACATAAGCCGGGATAAATTATGCTTTAAAGTATTTCATTATTATATGCTTTATTAATGTAGCCCTTTTGTGCCACTTAATGTATATCTAGCAGGTCAAATTACTTTAAGTTTAATTGGTGGTTACACATCACTTTGTGTTTAATTTAAACAGGTTTCAAAGCACCCTGCAAACGATACAATTTATAACAACAACCGAGACGCAGCTATAGTTAAAATGAGTCGGCAATACATGTGCTTTATTCAAACTATGGGTGAGTCTCTGTCAGTTATTGCGAAAAAAACATAAACAAATCAATATTAGGGGACAATCTTATACGAATCAAACTAGCTCAATAGTAAGCTTCTTCTTCTTCTTCTTCTCAGTCGTAGCACTCTTGACAGAGCGGTCGTGGTCGTCATGTCGGTCGAGTAACCCGCCTCACAATTCGTAAGTAAGCTTAATTAGGCGTAAGTTATGGGTACTAGATACCGATATATTGAATAGATAAATACATAAAAAATTCTGTTGTCTGTCTGTCTTCTGGGTCTAAAATTCCAGAAACAAATAATCATATTGTCATCACACAGATGTGTGGCCTTACCGGGATTCGAACCCAGGACCATCAGTTACAGGGTTACTACCCACTAAGTTAAACCTAGGCCAGCCTAGGCTAGATCATGCATCGTACGTAGTGACCTCAACGCCAATAATTGGGCACACTAAAACGAGACGGATGCAATTCAACCAAAGTATAAGAAATGTAATTGTTATAAAAACAGCATTCATGCCGTAGTATAAACATCACTTCAATAAGTGGTAGATCCGCTTGAAGATGACCTAGTGCTGGTTAATGAGGATGAAGTAAGTAAGATAAAAACTGGTTATTTCTATTATATTGTTGTGATTGATGATGGTATACACATACCTACACTAAGGAGACCAATTATCATTACTTTGATGGTAATAATTTACTTTAAAAACAAAGTTTTAACCGACTTCAATTTATACTCCGCCAAGCCACGAGAACATTTCCTATTTTTTTTACACTTGACCACATGAATTGATTTCCGATAGCAAATGCGTTGATTAATATAGAAAAAAACCGAATCGCTGTATGTGGGCCGATAATATTTGAGGACTTCCATCGATTCCCCAAGATCATCACCAATGGCACTTCATTAGTTCCTATTTCAACGGAATCTTATCAGAACCTGTGACGTACTTTTGCACTTTTATGCACTTTGATTGAGGAATTCGATAAGTCATCTGTGGTCTTCATCATCAATTCCTCGCCACCAAATTTATGATTCCGGATGTAAATACACGAGTTATAACAGAAAATACCAAAATCACTACACGCGCTTATAAAATTGAGGAGTCCCCTCAATTCCTCATGGGTCCCTGCTGAACTTTGAAAAAAATGGGACCCACCTGGAAGTATATACATTCGAACAAAAAAAAATCTTCGAATCGGCTCATCAATGACGGAGTTCTGGGGTAACGAACATTGAAAAAAAAAAGCAGCCGAATTGAGGACCTCCTCCTTTTTTTGAAGTCGGTTAAAAACGATGCGGATTATATGCGATATTAAATGGGATAACCTTACAGTGGATGCGGGTGGCGCAGGAGCGGTCAGTGTGGCACACTTCGGGGGAGGCCTATGTCCAGCAGTGGACGTCTTCCGGCTGATATGATGATGATGATGATATGATGAATCTTATTGACCATTTAATAAAGCCGGAATTACATTACGAAATTAGTGGCGTGACACTAATTTTACCAAAAGATTGCGCAGGGCACGAAATTGATTTGCATTCATGAAATTAATGCATCTTTACGAAAATATGCTCGTTTGCCTCCTATCACATAAAAAAAAATTAGGGTAGACCGGGGTCAATAGTACCATCGCCTATAACTCTGCAACCACATCAAAATATGAATGTGTGTGTGTACACCAGTGTGCCTTGAGCGTTTTTCTACCTGCTCACTAGTCGGCGACTCGCTGCCCTGCGAAAAGCATGTGCTACACGACGATTTGCATTTTTAACTGACTGACTGACTTTAGATATAGAAATCGAGATTTGTGAAGGTTAGTGAGTGCGAGTAAAAAAGGACAATTGTACCACAACACTCGGGGTTAATTGTAACGTTACAATTGACCCCGTGATACAATTGACCCAAAGTTTTTACACGACTGCTAAAATAAGACAATTGAAACTAAATATTTTTGTAAAAAGTTACATCTCAGGTAGGTATTTTATGTTATACCTATGATTCATTCCGATTATTCATACGATATTTCGGGATGTATATATTGCATACACGCAATGCCATCCGTTTCAGTGGTATTATTTAAAATTTATTTGTGGTGGTGTGGGGTGGATTGTACCAGGGGTCAATTGTAACTGTATGGGATTATTAATTGTTAAGTAGTTCGTTATTTTGTTGCATTGAGATGTTGTTATTGCTTGAAAGGTGTGTGCTGTGAGCACCCCTAAGTATATATTTTATAATAAGTCGTAATATGTATCAAGAACTTGGAAAATATTATATTACTTTTAGGTCAACTGCAATGCTACCTTTGTCGAGTGTAAATACCAGTCTCTATAATTAATACTGATGTAACGTAGCAGACTGATTCGTCTTAATAAATTAACAATAATTACTGATTGATTAAAACATTATTTTGGGTTTTATTTACCTCTGATTATCTGGTACAATTGACCCGTACTAGGGGTCATTTGTAACACAAGGACTTCATGAACAAAAACTCAATTTACACCATTCTGGTGCGATTAAATGAAAATATTTTTTCCGGATTCTGATAGCCAATGAGACGAGAATGTTACATCCTAAGCGATTTTTACGTCGTAGCTTTAGATTCTGAGTTGTAGGTCATTATTTCTAAAGTAGTACCATTGCCCCCGGTCTCCCCTACGTGAAACTGTTGGTAAAACTAGCGTCGCGAAATTAAATTTCACGCCACTAATTTCGTAATGTAATTCCGGCTTCACTATTGTAACGTAGAGTAGAGTAAAGCATACTACCGTGTTAAGAAAATAATTTAGAGAATGGAATTCTAGTGTCTAGCTATAGTTGTTCAGGTGGGACTAAAAATTACAATTAATTTGTAACAAATATAATGAAGATTTGGGTTATTCCCAAAACTTGTTAGATACACTTATTACAGAAGCCAATTAATCCTGGCAATTCCGAGCTGTTATAAGCCGTGGCAGTAAAATAATAATGAATATATTATTTATTGGCGCGCCTATCGCTAAATCTTTGGTGGTATCTAATTTAGTGGTAACACTAAGTAACGTAGTGGTAACACTTAGTGGTAACAATAAGATAACGAGATCCTCCGTACCTTGTCTGAGCGTCCGGACTGTTCCATCATGAAGTACTGGGTGAGCGTGCACCGCTTACAAAATAGAAAATAAACGGAACCCGCTGTATGACCTACTTCTAGGTAGCTAAATTTAGTTAAGAGTTTGTATTTTATTTTATTTTATTGTCATTGTGTATGTGATATGGGTTTATTGCCTGAAATAAAGATTTATTATTATTATTATTACTAAGTAACTTAACTGCTGGGTATAACCTCAAGATTTTACGTAGATTCACTATCTTCACTTATACAAATTAACTATAGACTTTTTTGTGGGTCTCCATCAAAATTAACTAAAAATTAAATGGCAATTTACTTTTGGCAATTTGCAAATTGATTAGGGATTTGCATACATTATTCAAAAATGAGCTTATAAACAGCGTGTATCTTCCACACGAATCGAAATTTCTGCTAACCATAGCTTTTAGTATTGTTTGCCGTTATATGAAAACAATGTACCATGTACTCTTGATAATAGATCGTAATTGATACGTTAAGGTCTAGCACAAGCAGCAATATACCTACCTAATGCAACACAACATTATTTGACACTTCAGATGATCATATATTAGTGATATCATGATATGAGTTGTTAGTTTGTTACCTATACATTTAGAACTGTATTACTTAATTTGAATAAAGAAGTTTTTTTTACTCCAGATATTAAATTATGTTTTCAACCCTTAAAATATATTTTCGTACCTATAGTAAACACGCTGTATATTGCAAATGTGTTTAATCAAAGGTAACGGTAATTTGTAAATAGAATAGAATAAAATAAACATGTTTTTATGACAACAACATATAAATCGATTTAGGTTGTCCTAATTATAGTCTTCCTCCCATGGAAACTTCTACCTCTACAGTTCACACTTGAGATGATTTCGCAGGTGATAAGTAATAATCCTAAGTCCTCCCAGGGAATCAGTCTCCATACCTTTCATCTAAATCCGCAGCACGCAAGGCAACAGACAGGCAGACAGATAAACTAACTTTCGCATTTATAATATTAGTATAGAGTAGGATACGTACTAGGAGCATTCTCCACGAGTATCACCCTGGATCCAATAGTCGCCTGCGCACACAGGCACAGCAACAGCGTCAACACACGCATTCTCACACGTGCGCATACACATCATACACTGATAACATCGCCGTCTCTATTCACTGCAACAACTGTCAACCGTTCAAATTATTGCATATTTCTCGTTTACACCCTGTATGTCGTTGTCACAGTTCGATTTTTAATTTGTAGTCGTTCACTGTTATTATTTACAATTTAATATATTCGTTCACTATTCGATTTTCAGTCATTCACCGTTAGATTTTTAATTTGAAGTCATTCACTGTGTATTATTGTTTAAACCGTCTTTTGTTTTTTAATTTAATATCTTTGTTCACTATTTCAATTTCAGTCACACACTGTTCTATTTTCAATAAGAAAATTCAAACACTTTTCGACTATCTTTTGTTTTTATTCGATGTTCAAACGATCCAATTTGCGACACGCTCACTTGTTTTTACTTTCGTTGCAACTCTCACGTCACATACGTACGTCAAATAATTAGCTTATTTAATGTATTTCTATGTGTGTGCATGGGATATGGGTCAAAGAGTCCGCCGCGCGTGACATGGCGCTACTGAACGGAGTCATTGTCTGACATAAGCTTATATGTGAATGGGATTGCTGTCGTGGCATAGTGTGGATAAGACATTGATATTCGCCCACAGTCTGCCTGCTTTGCCCAAAGGTTGACTGGTAGAAGTCCGCCTTTTGTACGATCGTTTTTCGTTTGTGCAATTAAGATTAAATAAATAAATATTATACGGTTCATCTCAATGTTTGTCACTTACGGACTGTGTGATCACATGTAATTGATTAACATTCATAAATTTAAAATTCGTAAAACTGGTGCCTATGCCAAATCTTGGCATTAGGTGTCAAAGTGGACCCCGGGCTCCTTTAGGGGCATTACCGGGAATAACGCTAGGAGGATGATAATGATGATTTGTGAAAAAAAAACATAAGGGCATGTCCATAATATGCTCTCAGCTGTGATTACACCTGATAACGCCGACTGGCGGCCTATTGTCTCAAAAAACGGATTTATAAGCAAAAACCTAATATATCCGACCATTGTGGCCGCGGAGCTATAAATAATGTAAAAGGGCTAATTTAAGTAACACGACCTTCATTTGAATGCGATCTACTGATAATATTGCCAATTTTTTATAACGTATTCGGCAATATTGCCATAGGAAATTGCGATGGAAAGCCATTTCGAAACTGGCAATATTTTCGGAAAATGATTGTTATATCAGGTGAGAATAAGACGTAAAATTTAGCAATTTCCGATGTATCCTTGGTTTGGAAATATTTCAAATATTTGGGAACGTCAGATATTTTTCAAAGTAGCTAGGTAAGTTTTTTTAGTACCTTATAATGTATGTATAAGAGAAAAAATATTTTCAATGTTTATTTCGGCAATATTACCAGAAATTATGAATGAATCGCATACTTCTGGAATGCTTTTCAACGGCCATAGGTAATAAAACCGTAAATATTACAAACAACATGCAATATCCACATTATATGGAAAGAAAATTGTATGATATATAAATAATACTGAATATAATTTTGTTTTTTTAAATCTCGGAACCATAGGGTCCCGGAATTTTGGGGCCGAAGTCAAAGTGGGGAATTTTGGGGGCGCAGAGGCCGTTTGAAATAAAAATAATCTAAAGCGAGGGATACATGATACGACCGGTGATGTGTTGGCCCCCACCAGGTGCAAAGACTATTGCAGTGCAGCACTATGACTGCGATGGAAATTAAGGTTCGTGAATGTTGGATTGACTGGACACTGGGTTATGGAAGGAGACATCTGCCGTGACAATCAGTCTCAAAATTGTATAAAGGCACGCGGTAACTCGCCGGCTCGCGGAATGGGCCCCGCAAAACAGTCGCTCGCGCAGTGCGACAATATTATTATATGGCTTGAACGCATGCATAGAACACCGTGTTTTATTTCTTTATTTAAATCATCCTAAAAGATGATTGCAGTGACCAAGGCCAAAATGGTTAAATGTTTTTTACGGGCCAAAAAAAGCATAGTTCGAGGCCGGATAGGTGTTGTTAAGTTAAATACGCGGAAGACTTCTAGTGACTTTAAAATGCAATTAAGAAAAAACTCCCTTCATTTAATTGTAAAAAATATATCGTACAAGCACAGATTGATATCAAAAATCTATTAAGCCTAGTAGATAGTGCCCCTGCCTACGAAGCTGGCGGTCCTGGGTTCAAATTCCGGTAAGGGTAAATATTTGTGTGACGATCAAGATTACTTTTATTGTGAGTTTTACTTACACAACTTATTGCTTTATTTGGGCTAGTTGGATATGTGCAAGATTGTAATCTACTATTTGTGTACCTATATATTTATTGGGGCACCTATTTATTTTCACATATACTCTACTCTAAAAATGGGTTACCAGAGAAATCTAGAGTTTCATAAATATTAAATATTATTATTACTTAGGGTACTTATAATATTTAAAATTTATGAAAATTATCACGGAGCGGTTTATTTATGTTAAGTACCTACCTATCGGTGAAACCAAAAAATGCCCAATGGCAAGAGGTTTTCATTGAAAAAATATTTATCTAGTGAAGAACCCTAAAAATGTTGTTAGCCTGTATAACTAGGTCGAACTTTACCCAATAAGTCATTATTCATAGCTAGAAGATAAAACAACGTCTCTAAACCATTCATTACCTAATTCGGAGACCCTTTGTTTTAAGCTATAATTATTTCTGAATCACCGTATCTCGATCTGACCTGCCTCGTTTTTTGACCAAAACCTGACATCATTCGCGAATTGCATTAACTAACCATAGCGAGCTTATTGTTGTAAGGTAAGTAAATATACAAACTGGACCAATGCTCCAGTTTGTATATTTCAAAACAAGAGATTAATCTTTGACATTAAGATCTGACAGGCTGTAACAGCTGTCAGATCTTTTTTAGTAAGAATTATTTTAGGAAATTTTATAGATAAGTAAGCTATTAATTAGATTAGATTATATATTTCGTGATAAAAAAAAATAACAGCATACATACATACATACAAAAAACGATCGTCATAACACATACACATACATTAATAATTACTGCATTTTGGTATTATAAACCTGCATTAAACTTTCAGTAAAAACATACTATACTAGTCTATAGGTAATGTATGACTTTATTTCAATAATATTTAGCTGCCCATGCGATTGCGGCTGCGTATTGCAAAGATCGCAAGCTATCCCGCGGGATAAAATATTAACTATGTCTGTCTAGAAAGTCCAGACTGAAAAAGTCTCAAAAGATAAACGATTTTAAAAAAATCTTTTTACTAGTTCCAGAGATTACCCCCCACATACGAACTCACAAAGCTACAATGTCACAGACTTTTCCTCTTTATAATCCTTCTAATATTATAAATGCGAAAGTTTGTATGTTTGTTACTCAATCACGCTTAAATGGCTCAACTGAATTAGATGTTTCTTTGAACGAAGACAGTTTACAGCTTGGATTAAATATAGGTTTTTTTATCCCGGTTCCACGTACATGAGGTCGCGGGTGGAAGGTATCAGATGTATAAACAGCCTAATAATAATTAAGAAGCCGACACAAGACGATAAATGCGTTTACCCCACCAAAATACCTTGGTTTTGGCACAACAATGGTTAGGAAGTAGTTAAGTCTTTTTAGCAATTTGTAAAGTGTTGGGATGCTCTTAAAATGTGTTTTTTACACGGAAACAAACAAAAGATGTATGTTTAAGCACAACAGTAAGAATCAAATATAAAATTTGGTTCAATCGCAACTAGTTTACATGATACGAATATGTAAACTCAAATAATCTATTTATCTGCTTATTTAATTAATCGTTATTGCACACATAATAACTTATAGTACAAAAAGTGAACTCGAGGATAAAAAGCATTTTCTACTTTAGGGCGCTGGGTGTATTTTATTTGACTGATGTTTATAAATACATGCAACAAGTATATATAAAGTTTTCGGCAAAGTGACGGCCTAACACATTTTTGAATGAAAAATAGGATCGTAGTTTTGCTTACTTATACCCAATGTAACTATAATAACGTTTAAAATGTACGTACCTATAATACTGTACCTATGTACCTATAATAAAAATAAAATTTGAACTAATCAAATTCATTTATTAGCCAAATTTACCTCAAAAGTTTACAGCTGCCATTTTTTGTCTCGGAAATATTGCCCGTTTGGGAAATATTGCCAACAATGTTTTAAAGCTATTAACGTCATGTTACAGCATATTATTATAACTGCCAATATGTATTACATTTGCCACATACACAAAGTTAAACTACCAGCTTCTCATCAATGAAGAGAGAGGGATACCTGCCATATTTCCCATGCTGTCATTCACGGACAATCCGAAGGCCGCACTATGATATAACTTGGACAATAAGTTTCGTACACAATTATTCAAAGATTCTTGTTATCGGATCAGTATCTTGAATGAGTGGTTCAAGTCACAAGAGATCTTTAGAGCGCGCGCACATTACAGCCTCTAGTGGCCGTCACGCCACCATTTATAAACGCTCGGTGAGCGCTGATGCTACAATAGTATTTTATGCAATCGTTATATAATGTATGCTTTTTCAGTCAAGTACCACGTTTAGGCCACGAAGCTTGCTAAGTGGCCTAATTAAGGTACGAGACTTAAAAAGCTAATTATATAACTATGGTATACAATAATTTTTCTATGAATCAACTAAACTAATTAAACAAACTTGGTATCTATTGAAAACGAAGTGCAACCAACGGCTTCTTCTTTTTTGTGCGTTGATGTCTATTTACCTTTTGACTTTCCCATGACGGCGTCCTAATGGTCAAATACATTATAGTACAGTAAAGGCGCCACGTGATTGGTCAATTTCACTTTAGTTGTTTCAACAGTTATGAAATGTTGAGTTGGGAGCTCCATAATAAAAAGTATGTGATTTAAGTTTGGTCTACGAAGTCTTAATTCAAACATTAAGGTCGACGAGTATAAAATAGTACACTTCCATGCTAGTGCACAAAGTATGTCATTACGTTACGAGTACCGACGAGTGAAGAATGACATTTCCGCACGTGTATCGAACGACGATTTTTAATACAGCTGCGAAAAAATAAGAAAAACAACAAGTAAGGAATTCCAAACTTTTATATTATAAATTCTGTAACATATAATTGTAATACAGTTGAAAAATAATGAAGTTGTTCAAAAATGTTTTTTTATACAGCTCTATCTTATTTATTTTTTATTAAAATAATAATTCATGGAACAATTTGTACAATGATTGAGTGGGAAAAGTGAATAGCACTAGTTCGCGACAGCCAACTTTCCGCACGCTAAACAGCTACGTAAAGTAGCACTTTTTGAGCAACTGTATGAGTATGAAACCACTCATCAGCAGTTCGTGGCTCAATGTGCGCCGGCTCTAAGATGAAATGCGAGCTGGCGATCTACACAAAAACTTGCACTTCGAACCGCCGTAGTCCCATATTTTCTACATCACATTTAAATCTACGTAAATGAATTTTGGAACATAGGTTTAATTATGGGTTTTACTATGCTCCCTATGTTTTCCTTCGGTACTTGTAGCCTGTAGTACAGTCAAGTGCACCAACATGTATTCATTCAAAGTTTCATTTATATGTATAATAAAACCGTATTGTTGCGGAAATAAGGTCTGTGTACATATTTTGAGACTTTGTGGTTTATACATATTGGTGCCCTTGAATGTACGGTCGAGGAAAATAAATGTTTGGCACATGTCAACTCTATTTGAATGACGTTAAGGTTCAAAAGTGCTAAACATTCAATTTCCTCGGCTGTACCTGCCGAAATGTATGTGTGTATGTAAATACTTCATTGTAAACAAGACACAGGTAAAAATACAGACAAAAAAGTTTAATCAGTACAAAGGCGAACTTATCCCTGTAAGGGATCTCTTCCAGTTAACCTTTGAGCAATTGAGTTGAGATCAGGAACAGAAAGATAGACAAACTAACACGTGTACAGACGTATGTAATACATATATATGTAATATACTACATGCAAGTACAAATAAAAATAAATAAATAGTACTTATACATATACTTAAAATATACTTTTACTTTTTGAAATATAGTGCAAAGCGAAATGTTGTCGCAAGTTCATATTTGGAGCAACCCAAATGGGGAGGTACTTCTACATTACTAAAGACTGCAGGAAAATGACGGAGCTCTGGCAGAGATACAGAGTGGTTTCTATTATAAATTAATTATATGGTTTTCCATTGGTAACCTATCGAAGTTTCGAAAAACACTTGCCCGATTTTCACTTGTCCGAAAACGGTAAACCGAATTCTCTTAATCCATATACTTCGTTCACCATACTTATGAAATGTCGCTGGTTTGTTTTCCCACATTATCGTTTTCCCAAAACTCAATAACCAGAAGAACGATTGCCAACTTTATTATTTTACAACCGAATTGTTAACCACCTTTTTATATTTCCGATGCTACCTAAAATCGAAATATCATTTTCCCTAATTTAATTTTACTGCAACGATTAAAAAACATTTAGATATGCTAAAAACCCTACAGATGCGCCCTTTAATATTGCGATGCGAAAATAAACTTTCGCTAATAAGTTGGGTTAGGTTAGATTTAAAACTGTGACCTTACAAAATAAACAATTGATAGAAAAGGGGATTAGATTAGGTCAAAACATTTAAGCAACTCGAGTGCTGCACAAGTTCTTAAAAAGCCCATAAAGGGCTCGGGGCTAGCCCCCACACTAAAAAAAACAACAAATGATCGTCAATGGTATTTTTTGTAGGTTAGGTTAGGGTTCACTTGTGTCCCTTAGAGCGAAAGTAGGCACCCCGCGAAGCGGGGTGACGTCGACACGCTGGCGGTTAGGTTAGGTTACATGCTACAATTTAGATTTTTTGATATAGCGGGATATTAACATTTCGGACTTAATACTTTTCGGTACTAAAAACTTGTTGGCAAAGGATCCTTCGGAATTTTATTAAGTGTCTATTCGAATCTCAAGCGAAACAAAATTGCAACGACCTGCGAATTGGGAAAATAATAATATGGGAAATGTGCTTTAGGGCAAACAAAAATTCGGCCAACTAATAAAAAGGGAAACGTTTTCGGGATTTTAATATTCAGAATAACGATTTTCGAGCTTATGATAGGTAACCTTTTCCATTTGTTCGGAGAAAGTTTGCCGATATCTTTGTCCTTGGGTCAATTTTTGAACAAGACGTTTTTTTTATTTTTTGGAATATAAGATTCGTATCGACAGCGAGAGGTAGGGTTTTTAAAAAGAAAAAATATGGTGCATGAGGCACCACTGTGCTTCTAATGGTTAGCTAGATATTGATGCTTTAAAATCACCGTGCCATACCAATGTCGTAGAAGAATCTCTTAGATTTTGTTTTGAATCGACAAATGTATGCCACGATCGACATTTGTATGACCAAAAAAGCCGTACAAATGTCGCCATACAAATGTCAACATGAAGGTTTTTTTGGCGATCCTTCGTACACTATTAATTAAATTCACTAATTAGTTAAACACGAAACTCTTACCCCATATTGCTAACCTTTGTTATGAAGGACACATTTTTATTTCAATCGTATATTAATATATTAACGCCCATACACATGTCGTGATAGCCGTATCAAAATATATCGTATCAAGAAAACCTGTTTCCTCCGTGGTTTAAGCCCAACTAACCTGTCTATCGTATCGTAAAGTAAATGTAACGGCGGGATATTAAAAAACCAGATTTTAAGGGTTTTGAGCTTCAGTCCTAATAAATGGGTCGCGCGTGGGACAACTACAAAAATACTTCCCTGTTTTTAATTATTCACGCATTAAATTTGCAAGATATATCAATGAATACGCTAATAAATTTTCTTTATAACAGTACAAGTTGTTTATTTATACGTTGCCGTAGTCTATACTTATGAATTTTTGTTTGAGCAAAACCGCAAGTGGGACACGCAAAAAAGCGGTAGATTTCGCTGTTTTACGATTTCAAATACATTTTTTTTCAGAATCAATGAATGTTTAAGGTATTTCTATATATATTTTAAGTACTTTATAACACACAGAATACAAATATATATGAATCAATACTCCATGTTAATCAGACTTGAAATTATGGCCGTGCTGGGACAGCAAAAACAGCTCGTTTGAAAATTGACCCCCTTACAATGTCTCATCCACTTTTTCTTAGTCGTCTTTATAATTTATTGATCTCTTTTTTGAGGTTGTCTATTCTTTGCCCGACATTCATATACTATAATAATCATTTGTTCGAACTTCGCTTGCTCGAATTTCATTTGCCCGAATGTTTCGTTTACCATAATAGTTCATTGACATACTCTTGTTTACCCGAATATTGGATGTCATAATGATACGAATGCCATACGTATTGTATTCCAGATTATTGTTTGCAATAATATTATTTAATAGAATATTTAAACGCCATACTAAACATGCATTCGGATTCATCTTTGTTAATTTGCTGGTTTTTCCGCTCTTTTATAAAAAAAATAACCTCGAAGACGAAAGCGGGAGCAAAGCTCCCGCTTCCGTCTTCTAACCTATCCGCGATCCGAGTCGGTTTTGCCACTAAGCCCCTGTTCCCTACTGCCTACGATACAACACTATCTTGGCATTAGGTAATCTCAGAGAAAAGTTCATTTTTACTTAGTGGCAAAACCGACTTGGATCGCGGATAGGTTCGAGATATTTTTTTTTTATATTAGACTGCAATACGTACCCACTTTATCACATAAGAATATTATGGATGTTGAGATGGATGGCAAATGATATTATGGCATGTGATAGTTATGGATTACAATGATTATGGAAAATGAGATTATTGATATTGATATTATGGAAAACAAAGATTCTGGCATATAATTATTATGGTAAACAATGAGTATGGCATACAAAATTATAGAAAACAACATTATGGCAGTTGTATATTATGGCAGATAAAATTCGGTTAAATGAAATTCTGGCAAGCAAGAGTATACCCTTTTTTGAATACCACGACGGTGGCGAACAAAGCATACGGCCTGCCCGACGGCTGATACTCGCAGCTCGTGACTTGGACCATGAATATCGTACGAATAGTAAATTGCAAGCGGACAGCTCCTACTAAATTGTTTAGACCTTCCATTATTTCCATTACGGCAAAAACAGACGGACTTGTGCTCAAAGGCTTATTGCATTATTTTGTACTAGCTTCCGCCCGCGACTTCGTCTGCGTCCCGATATAAAAACTATCCTATATTTTAATCCAGGCTATAAGCTATCTTCGTGAAAAATATTATCCAAATCGATTGAGCCGTTTAAGCGTGATTGAGTATTAAACATCCAAACGTCTAAACAGATTTATAGTAATTAGTAGGATTCTTTATTTTGTATTTTAAGCAGTAGTAATAAACAACAACGACCAACATCTCAAGAGACTCTCGCTAGATGGCTGGGTCAGATACGGAAGTTGGTACGTAGTCAGGAGGTTCCTGAGTCTTCCACCCTGACCACCGGTTGTTAAGGCCCCGCCTCGCTGCCGACGCAATCGGCATCCAATGTTACTTTATATAATGATTTTATGTTTTTTAGGTTTACTAACTATACTAGTTTCATATTATACGTTTTGCATCATTATTGAAAAACCTACCACCTACCCCGTGTGGTGTGGGGTTAGAATTTCACCACCCCTTTCTTCCCGTGGGTGTCGTAAAAGTCGACTAAGGGACATGGGTTGAAGTGTGTTGTGGGCGATGGGCTAGCAACCTATCACTGCAATATCACATTTTGTCGATCTTTTATACCCACATTTATGCTAAAAGTAGCGCTGGAACATAAGTTTCATGTGCTCTGCCTACCCCTTTTGGGAATAAAGGCGTGAATGTATGTATGTATGTATGTTGAATAACCTAATCTAAGACATTAAATTAATAAAGGACATAAGAATAATAGCAACGTCTGCTCAAATTAAAATGTTGAAACTGAAAACTTGTTGCTCTGAGCAAAATTCAATTCTGCGGCCGTCTGGAGTAGGTACGCGGCTGGTCGCTGCTACCAACTGAGTCAGCAGAATGAATTGCTGGCCGCCAATGTCAAGAGATACCCTTTATTATGAAATTTATTATTTTCGCAAGCGAATGGCAGGATCGAGCAGCTTCAGTTCTGGCAATTTTAACTTAATTTAGTACCTACAAAAAAGGGCAATGGAGAGGGCTATGTTGGAAGTTTCTCTGCGTGATCGCATCAGAGATGAGGCTATTTGCAGCAGAACCAAGGTAACCGATATAGCCCCCCGAATCGCTAAACATAAGTGGCAGTGGGCGACGCACATAGCACGTAGCACCGATGGTTGTTGGGGGAAGTTCTCTCGTGGCGACCACATACCGAAAGGGGTCCATATTGGCTCATATAAACTTGATGTGTCGATTTTTTCTAGTAATACCGCTTTGTAATCATAATCATCACTCTTCATAATGTTTTTCTTCCTACCTTTTATGTTCCTAAATTTCTGTTACTATCATCGGAACTCATAACGACCTGTATTCATAAAATGTTTCTTGATAATGTCATTACTAAGAACAGACTTGAACTCATAATTTGGTTGTTCATAACAATTTCCTTCATAATGGACATATATCATAAATTTGTTAGTCCTATTTGATATTATTGTTGTTGATTGTTGTGGTTACTTCATAATAATAATAATAATAATAATATATTCTTTATTGCACCACAACATAAGAAAAACATGTTACAAGAGTACATAAATTTAAATAGAGGTAACAACAGGCGGTCTTATCGCTTTAGAGCGATCTCTTCCAGACAATAATGATAATAATTTTGTTTTCCGCTCTTTTATAAAAAAAAATACCTCGAAGACGAAAGCGGTAGCAAAGCTCCCGCTTCCGTCTTCTAACCTATCCGTGATCCGAGTTGGTTTTGCCACTAAGTCCCTGTTCCCTACTGCCTACGTGAACTTATACACGTACTATCTTGGCAGTAGTTGATCACAGAGTAAGTCTTTATTAATACAAAATTTAGCAATAACTACTAGTATGCATAGAAATAAATATGATATTAAACTATATTACTAAAAATCGTAATGATATAAAAGTATATAAACATAGATAGTAGTAACAGAG
Organism: Epinotia demarniana; assembly: GCA_945867215.1. Classification (NCBI taxonomy): domain Eukaryota; kingdom Metazoa; phylum Arthropoda; class Insecta; order Lepidoptera; family Tortricidae; genus Epinotia; species Epinotia demarniana. The sequence goes on from OX244285.1 coordinate 10,863,436, forward strand.
ATACGTATGTTGAATAACATTATTTTATACCGGGTGGAAAGGCACGACGATCCCTTCCGCAAAAGGGGGATTGTTTAGACTGAGTACAGTATTTCCTCTAAAGAAACTAGGCTCATATTCATAACCGTTTTGAAGTTATAGGCAGTTAACTTTTAATGCAAAATACTGCAAGTGACCACCCTCATTAGGGTCAGTAACATTTTAACAATTACACAAGAGTCAGTGACCTTTATCAATACGTATAAACGATAATTAGTACGTATAGTAATAGTAGGGTTGTCACAGAAGAACATTAATTAATTTTATTATTTTTAATAATTGACCGTAAAAAAAAATCTAAACATTACGAATCGATTTTCCATCACTTAAACTAACCCCCCTTTGCGGGAAGGATCGTCGTGCCTTTCCACCCGGTAGACAATTCGGAGTTACGATAGTAATTATTATTAGCACAAATAATTACGAATAGTGATCAATATGAGATATAATTGTAAGAGAGAAATTTTCGGAAATCCAATAATCGAAGTTGCAATTTTATATGAACTTTGGCGCACCCTACCGAAAGGACCAGAGAACTGAAAATAAAGGTCGCGGGAGTCCGCAGAACCGTCATTGCAGTACTCTTTGGGGAAGGCTTATGTCCAACAGTGGACGTCTTTCGGCTGATGATGAACTTTTAGCATTGTAAATGCCACAGGAGGAATTATGTACGATTCCCACCGAACGGGCTGGGCCGGGTCGCCTGGCTCCGCGTCGCAACGTGTGTGCGAGTAGCCGACCACAGCCGACCGGCCGCAAGTACATTCAAATATGAAATTTAATGACTAAGTATATTAAAGCTTCAAATTCCTTTGGCAACTTGCAAAAAACGCGTAGGCGCGCTCCGACCCGGCCCGGTCGGTGAGAATCGTACATTAAAATAGTGCAGGAGTTCCGTAAAACGTATTTTCCTGAATGAAGGACAATATTGGCACAGTCGTCCTATACGCCTTCGCTCCCAATAACCTAGGATGAACCGATTTTGGGACTAGAGGGTTTTGTGAATAAGCGATTATGACATTAGGTTATTTCGCCACTGTTAGGTGTATTCCCAAAATACCCTGAAATAGCTACTATTTCAGGGTATTTTGGGAATAGAGTATTTTGACTCATTCGTAATGGGACGCAGTCCACTTGAATTTGGGTTGTATCGAGAGTAGTGTCCTTCGAAAAAAGAGGATTTTGAGAGGTGATTTAGAAATAAGGGTCTATAAATGATAAGAGTATTTTGGGTGTAGTGTAAAATCAGCCGGAAGGAACTTGACCGTGTTTAACATTTAGCTGTCAAACATGCAACACCTTGCATGCTTGACAGCAAACAAATGAAAACATACATCTCTGGTGGATAAGAGATAATAAATACACCGCTTATTAGAAGCCATTTTATCGCTTTGCGTACCATGCGCGCCACGAGGCGTGATGGTCACAGAAATAATGATGTCATTTATACATTCCAAGTAAACCATTAAGTGAATCAAAACGGGTCAACTCGCAATTCAAAAAGGGCAATATTGAGTTCATCCTTCAACTATTTCGTCCTACAAAATTGAAGGATTCAAATCATCTCACAAACTTTTGAATGCTTCATGGTCCACTCTATCTGGTGAAAAGCATTTAAAATCAGATAAGTAGCTTCGGAAATTAGGTTCCTCCTACATAAAAACTTTAAAAAACTTACACTTCACAGGCATTACTTTAAAAACCGGGCAAGTGCGTGTCGGGCCACGCGCAGTGTAGGCTTCCGTATTTGCCTGTCTGTATTTTAATTACGTTGTGTGTACGAAAGTTGGCCTTTCCAAGTACACATCAAGTTGGTCGACTATTACTGGATAAATAGTTAGCCTGACTTAGCCGTGATAATTTTCCTTTTAAATTCAATACATGTACTACTGCCATATTTCTCAATCCCAGTAGCAGCTATTTAGCCGGGAGGGGGTGGGAACACTTTACTCTAACAAAAATTTGGGTAATTAAAGCCTCACAAATGGACCGCTGAGTTAAAAAATGGTTTTTAATGAGAAAATATATTTATATATCCCTAATATACGTGTACGTACATCAGAGGGACAGACTGAGATGGCAAAACTAGAAGGGTTCCTTTTTGACTACGGAACCTACTGCTCTATCTATGTAAAGAGTATGTGTATTGTACTATCTATTGGGAGTATCTTATTGGGATTAGACCGGTTTCCTCACGATGTTTTCCTTCACCGAAAAGCTAACGGTAAATATTCCGTACATAAGTTCCGAAAAACTCATTGGTACGAGCCGGGATTCGAACCCACGACCGACGCTTGACAGCCGCATGCCTGAACCACTAGGCTACCGTAGCTGTACCGTAGCTGTATTTATTTAAACCGACCGTTGAATAATAAAACACATGAGGTTTGCTACACTCGCTAAGTACTGAGTGTGTAAATAGCTGACACGCGCCGATGGTGCTGCGTCGGCGTGGGATTTTGTTCGGCGGCGGCGGCGCGGCGCTCATATCTTGTGTAATTATGTATGCATGTATGTTTGTATGTGGATTGTGGACATGAAAATTCTATTTCACGGGCTACAGTCCAAACGGCTTGATGGTTTTTGATATATGAGGTGTCGTTGGATTCCTTGCAGTGTCTTTGCAGTGGAGCGTGTTATATATAAACTAATTGACAGGGCGTAGTTTCATTTAAAATATTTCATGTTAAATACCGAAACACCCAAAGTAATCACATATAATTAACAACTATCGTATTTTAAAACTCTACCTTCGTTTCCTTCACGGACGACACATGCATTGAGGTCGCCCTGACTCACGCATATTTTTTTTATTTCTGGTCTGTTAACATATTTATATACAAAATAATATATTTTATAAAACCGAATTAATGTGGCTTTATGGCCGTATTTTTTGTTTTTATGTAGCATATGTAGTTAAAAAAAATTTAGTAATATTGAATAAAAATAATTTACGCTGTATATGTTTTTCTCCTTTATTTTATTTTTTTTGTTCCAAAATGTATTATTTTGGTTCGTAAAATAGATTCCTCATCCTTTATTTATCCGAAAATGATATAACACTTGCCTTGGTGTGTAAAGTTTCAGAAAAAAATGGCTTTAAATAAAGCGCGGCGGAGTCGAACTTCCCCCCCTCTCCCCCCCCTAAATGCGGGGTGGCTCTCGATGGCTCCCGGTCTGAATCCACTCCAGACCACCTAAGGATCAACTGTGCCAAGTTTCAGCGCATAGTCAAAAAGTGCAAGGTATCTTGCAATAGCACACCCACTATTATCCACTTAGCAAATGAAGTAGTTTTAAAGACGTATTCGTATTTGAACACTTTACGCTCGAAGTTGTAGACGATTATGTATACCTAGGACAGACTATCCAGTTAGGTAGGTCCAACTTCGAGAAAGAGGTCAATCGTCGAATCCGACTCGGCTGGGCAGCGTTCGGGAAGCTACGGCACACTTTTTCGTCCAATATTCCGCAGTGTCTCAAGACGAGAGTCTTTGACCAGTGTGTGTTGCCAGTGATGACATATGGCACTGAAACGTGGTCGCTTACTATGGGCCTCATAAGAAAGCTCAAAGTCACCCAAAGGGCAATGGAGAGGGCTATGTTGGGAGTTTCTCTGCGTGAT